>PISX010001279.1:0-203912 GCA_004024625.1 Mellivora capensis | reverse complement strand
CTAATATAAGTTGGAGGGAGCCCTGAAAATTTTCTTCATATGAACCCAATTTTAATAGGTTCTCCAGTAGGAAGGGAGGTTATAGGAATAGTACCTTCTTAAGAGGAAAAAAGGATCTTATGAAACTGCCAAATAACATTAAAAAATTATTGCCAAAGGTCCAAGAGAATATGCAGTCTGAAAAATAGCCTTAAAAAAAATAGCCTTAAGGTGTCCCACTTAGGCCCACAGCTGAATTCTCCCAGAGAAAATGAAACATGACAATATTTGTGTGGTTATAGCTTTCATCTAAAGAGCATGAAGACTGATGAAATGTATGACAATATGATGACAAGTCTCATTCTTGTCACTGTGAAGCATCAAACAGCTTCCAGTTGGATTTAAAAAAAAAATTAGAGTCCACCTTCACCCATTTCTCCTATCCCCCCCACCTGCTACTTCTGTGTGAAGTGGGTGAAAAGGCACAATTTCCAGTTATGAAATAAATAAGACTTGGGGACGTAATATACAGCCTGGTGACTCTAATACTACTAATAATATATTGTATATCTGAAAGTTGCTAAGAAAGTAAATCTTTAAAGTTATCATCTCAAGAAAAAAAATGTAACTTTGTGGTAAAGGATGTTAACTGGATTCATTACAGTGATCATTTCACTTTCTATATATAGCATCATTCTGTATACCTGAAACTAATATGTCATATATTAGTTATATCTCAATAAAAAAGTACAGAGTCAAAATATGCCTTAGTATACCTTCTTAAAATAATCTACTAAGATCTCAAATTCTAAGGAGAAATGTAAATATTATTAAATAGATTTTTTTTTTTTTTTGTAGAGAAACTCTAAAAATACATTTCAGAGGGGTGCCAGGGTGGCTCAGTGGGTTAAAGCCTCTGCCTTCGGCTCAGGTCATTATCTCAGGGTACTGGGATCAAGCCCCACATCAGGCTCTCTGCTCTGCAGGGAGCCTGCTTCCTCCTCTCTCTGCCTGCCTCTCTGCCTACTTGTGATCTCTGTCTGTCAAATAAATAAATAAAATCTTTAAAAAATAAAAATAAAAATACATTTCAGAAGCTCTTTAAACAATTGACTGCCTGGGGGCACCTGGGTGGCTCAGTGGATTAAGCCTCTGCCTTTGGCTCAGGTCATGATCTCAGGGTCCTGGGATGGAGCCCCATATCGAGCTCTCTGCTCGGCAGGGAGCCTGCTCCCCTCCCCCACTTCCTGCTGCTCTGCCTACTTGTGATCTCTCTCTCTATCAAATAAAATAAATAAAATCTTAAAAAAAAAACCAATTGACTGCCTGAATTTGACAAAATTAACCTTACCTTTAAACTTTATGTCAAGACAACAAGACTTAGGGTCTAAACTTTGGCCCATAAACTAATAACTGCAGTGCTTTGAAGAAGGCACTTGTCATTACTGACTTTCTATTTCCTTATCTGTGAAACGGTAGCAACAATTCATAAGGTTGCTATCAAGATCAAATAAGTACGGGACGCCTGGGTGGCTCAGTTGGTTAAGCAGCTGCCTTCAGCTCAGGTCATGATCCCAGCGTCCTGGGATCGAGTCCCACATTGGGCTCCTTGCTCGGCAGGGAGCCTGCTTCTCCCTCTGCCTCTGCCTGCCACTCTGTCTGCCTGTGCTTGCTTGCTCTCTCTCTCTCTGATAAATAAATAAAAATTAAAAAAAAAAGATCAAATAAGTACGTAAATAGGCATTATAAATGATAGAAAATAATAGTGCAAGAGACTTTTTATAAAAGATACAATCATGGCATCTCTAAAATGCCATAATATAAGATAAAATGCTGTATCTCAAAGAATTAAGCACACGAGGTTTTCTTTTTTGCAGTTTCATTGATAAATAATTAGCATACATCACTGAACAAGTTGAAGATGTACAACATGAGATTTGATTTACATCACTGTGAAATGGTTTCCACAACAGGATTAGCTAACATCCATCTTCTCATATAGATACAATAAAAAGAAAAGAAAGCAAAGAAGGGAAGAAAAATTTCCTCTGATGATGAGAATTCTCAGGATTTACTCTCTTAACTTAACCATAGATCAGTGTTAACTATAGTCATCATGTCATATGTTACATCCCTAGTACTTCTTTATCTTATAACTGGAAGTTTGTACCTTTTGATCACCTTCTTCAAATTCTTCCTCCTCTCAACCTCTGATCTCTTTTTCTTTTCCTTTCCTTTTTTTTCTTTTAATATTTCATATTTAAGTGCTATCATACAGTATTTGTCTTTCTCTTATTTCACTTAACATAATGCCTTCAAGTTCCATTCATGTTGTCGCCAATGATAGGGTTTCCTTGTTTTTTATAATTGAATAATATACCATTTATATACACACATCACTTCTTTATCCATTAATCCATCTATAAACACTTGGGTTATTTCCACGTCTTGGTTGTTGTGAATAATACTATGAAAGTAAGGGTACAGATTATCTTTTCAAGTTAATATTTTCATTTCCCTTGGATATATTTCTAGAAATGAAACTGCTGGATCATATGGTTGTTCTATTTTTAATTTTTTAATGAATCTCCATATTGTTTTCCACTGTATCTGCAGCAATTTACAATCCCATTCATAGTGCACAAGGGTATCTCTGGCCCAGTGTTTGTTAATCTCTTGTCTTTTTGATGAAGGTTATTCTAACAGGTGTTGTACCCTTGAGTTCTAATCTGAGTTCAGGTACTTAGTTTACTTTCTTTCTTGGTGCTTCAGAGTTATCATTTTTTAAGATTTTTACTTATTCATTTGAGAAAGAGAGATACAGAGAGAGAGAGAGAGAGCCTTGAGCAGGGAGGGGGGGGGAGAGGGAGAACCAGACTCCTCACTGAGCCAGGAGCCTGACGCGGGGCTTGATCCCAGGACCTGGAGTTCATGACCTGAGCCCAAGGCAGGTGCTTAACCATCTGAGCCACCCAGGCACCCCCAGAGTTATCATTTTTAAATATAAATGAAATGATGATAATAATAATAGTAATGATAATCATTTTAAAAATTTGGTTTTTAGATAAAATGAGTAAATGTATGTAAAGCATTCAATTACTATTAGGAGATCACACATAGACTGAAGCTCCAACAATGAAACAAAGTTTACAAGTTTAACTTTAATATGCACTTATGTATGAAGCATGCTTTCTTGGAACAGTCCATTCCCATTTTCTTGGGATGAAGATCTAACTTCTATAGGGAGTCTGGCACTGTATAACCCCTCTCTCCCTCCTGAAATAGCTATTTCCTCTTTTGTTAAGGGTAGTGGGGGATTTTGCCTTCTGATCTGCCTTCAGAACATAGCAGCTCTAGGGAACCTTCCCTGAACTTCCAGATTCCGTAACAGCTTCCTGTTATGGACTCCCGTAACACCAAATACCTACTCCTCCTTGTCCTAACAGTAGCTGCATCCATTTTACATTTACAAAGCATGATTATTCAGTTGTTTGTCTTTATTTGAATTTTTGTATTTGTTTACCATGGATTCTTGCACTAATTTTTGTTTTTTGTGTTTTAAGACTTATTTATTTATTTTTAGAGAAAGACAAAGGCCTTGAGTGGGGGGAGGGGCAGAGGGAGAGAATCTCAAACAGACTCCCTGCCAAGCACAGAGCCCCACCGAGATGGGGCTGGATCCCAGGACCCTGAGATAATGGCCCAAACTGAAATCAAGAGTTGGATGCCTAAGTGACTCAGCCATTGAGGAGCCCCTCACTAATTTTTATTTTTAAAACTATTTCATTAAAAATTATTTCATTAAACTATCGTTAATTCTAATAACTGAACTCTTTGGCATTCTTTAAATTTTGCTGCAGGGAAAACTGCCAGTTATTTGCCTCACTCTAGTTCCTGCCATGCAACTTCATGTTGCAAACCAGAAAGGCCAGGAATACATACCCTCCGGGCCTAGAGCAGTGGTCTGTCTGGGGAAAAAACTTAAATATGTGTTGAGGGAATTAAAGCATATTAATAGTTTTCATATTCTAAGCTTTTTAAGGAAAATATTGGTTTGTAAGACAGAAATAAATTTTCAAGATACAACTTTTAAAAACTAGCCAGGATGTTATTTGTAGAATTGCTATGACTAAAGTTCCAGGAATCCAAAAAATTAACTTGTTTCCTTGCACCATTCTCTTTGTACCAATCTCAAAAGGCAGCCCACTTTTATCGCATTGTTTAATTGGTTCCCTAACTCATGTTGGAGATTGAGCTTTGAGCTCAGTTGCCTTTGAACTCAGATCTGATGACAATAGATGAGTTCCTTCCTTTTGGTTTACTTCTTTAGGAAAGCTAAAACAAAATGGGAGCAAAAATAGGGACGCCTGGGTGGCTCAGTTGGTTGGATGACTGCCTTCGGCTCAGGTCATGATCCCGGAGACCCGGGATCGAGTCCCACATCGGGCTCCCAGCTCCACGGGGAGTCTGCTTCTCCCTCTGACCTTCTCCTCGCTCATGCTCTCTCAGTGCCTCTCTCTCAAATAAATAAATAAAATCTTAAAAAAAAAAATTTATGTAGAAGGTGGATTGTGAAATGTAAATTTAGATTTTCTAAATACGTTGTCTCCAGTTTCCAGATAGCACAAACCAAGTGAACAGACTGAATCAGTAGTGAGGAAGGGATTATAAATTAATCTAGCTGATTGTATGCACTGTTTTGACAGTAAAGGGACTGATAACAAAAGGGTGAATGAGATGAAAGAAACGATCTTCAGCTTCAGCTCATGTATTTCTCTCTCTATATATATCACCATCATTTATGTATAAATTATACATTAAGTAAAGATATAAATAAATGATATACAATCATTTTTATATAATTTGTATTTGTATATTACTATAAAACATGTTTTATCTGTTTAACATATATTATTTATACATATAAGGTATATATAAATGATTATGTCACTTATTTATATTTTTATTCATGTATATAAATAATGACGATTCCTTAGAAAGAGAAAAATCAGTGAGAAGGGGGACTTTTAAAGAACATGGCATTGCCATTTAAAGGCTTGGAAAGAATGGTCTATTAGGATTCTTGAAGTGGTGGTTTTTTTGTTGTTGTTGTTGTTTTAAGACTTTATTTATTTATTTGTCAGAGAGAGAGAGCGCGAGCACAGGCAGAGTGGCAGGCAGAGGCAGAGGGAGAAGCAGGCTCCCTGCCGAGCAAGGAGCCCAATGTGGGACTCGATCCCAGGACGCTGGGATCATGACCTGAGCCGAAGGCAGCCGCTTAACCAGCTGAGCCACCCAGGCATCCCTTAAGTGGTGTTTTTATTGAAACCTAAAACATTAACATTTTTATCACCAAAAAAAAAAAAAAGAAAAAAAGGCTGCTGAAAACCGATCTGAAAACTTGTCCGTACGGTTTATACAGACCGTACCATAGAAAACAGGAGAGAACTGAAAAAGAATCAGTTCTCTCCTTTTTCAGTTCATAGAGAACAGGAGAGAACTAGTTTCTCACAATCTCTGCCTTCAGAAACTCACCTACAAATAATATGTTCCAAGGTAAGGAGCAAGGAAGCTTTAAGTAATTTCAATTTCATATGGATGAGGATCTGGTATGCCTACTGGGGGAGATGACAGAAAAATACTGTAGAAAAACATATTTCCCCTACTGGAAATGATCTTTTACTTTCCGATATTACAATTGATAATTATTCTAAACAGCTTTAAAAAAAATAGCGTGGAGAACTGTTCCCAGATATATATGTGAATTGCAGACCAGCTTCAAGTAAAATTTAAGAGGTTTTTAAACATTGATTTGGGTTCTTGTTTTAATGGTCTGTGTGCTTACACGAACTATTAAACTTCACTAGACCATAGCCAATGGCGAATGTTGATTGACCGCCGCTTTCCAAGTGAGTTGTGTTACATTTAGGGATATGAACAGTCACATTAATGGCTGAAAAAGAAAAAGGGAGTAATTCTGGGACTGGAGGTAGAGTGGGGTGGGGACTGTAGTTTGGGGGAGGGTAAGAGAGTGCGGGCAGGGGCAAGGTGTGGTATGCTTTTAGGTAAAACACTACTTCTGGAGGGTAAAACTGCCTCTACCTCTGGATTTTCATTTCATTGATAAGTAACTGTTTAAATACGATTATACCAACTTTCATTTGTTCAAGAGACATTTACTGAATGCCTACTACACGAGAAAGCTAGGCGATTGCCCTTCCACGTGGTGAGGCGCAGAGGGAGGAGTCACCCCCGCAAGGTAGGCTCTCAGCTGAAGGTGACCGCGAGAGGCCGGGTCTAGGCGGCCTACCCTGACCTGGGCGGAGTAGAGCCACACCCACCACCACGCCCACTGCTACCTGATAGCTCTACCCTTAAAGGTTTGATAGAGCTGTTCCTAAACTAATCAAGGCAGCGCTGAAATGTAGGTGTAGCCTAATTTGAATGTGTCCATCAAAAAGAGGGTGGGCCTAACTGGCTGGTTTCAGCTGCTGTCGGGGCTCCGGGAGCAGTTTCTTCTTACTCTTACGCGGAACCGGTGGGATAGGAGGTACCAGAGTGCATCTTGGTAGCACGGGTAAGTCTTGTTTCATGGACCTTCACTTTTTTCTCAGATCTAGGAGGAAAGGGTGCGTATTGAGTTCACTACTTAGAAGGTATTTTTAACATGAGTCCTGTTCAAAAGGCTTTGAAAACCATGGACAAGAGCGTTTTATCCTAGAACCAAGTGGGGAATGGACCTTGGCCAGGAGACTCCCAGTGTTTATACCGTGTTGACTATAGCTGCTCTGGGCCACTGGCCTCAAACTCTTAAAAGAGAGAAAGGAGAAAAGTAAAGACCTTTTCTTGAAAGTAGATGCCTGGTTGAAAATTCCTTAAAGTCGCATTCTTAAAATTATGCTTAAAAAAATATAAAAATTGTATTTTACTGCAACAAATGGCTAGATCTATTTTGCTTTAAAATGTTTATATTAAAATGTTCACTTTTTTTTATAAGTCTTAACGTGTTCAAATTATTAAATCAAGAGAGTATACCTGTCTTCCCTTTTCTTCCCTCCTCCAATTATCTCTGCAAGTGACACTACCATCTGCTCAATTACTGCAGTGAAAACCCAGGACCACTTACTTGATTCCTCTGTTTGCCTTACCCCCTTTATCTAATCCTCCCACAAGTTCAGAAGGTTCTGTTTTTCCTCTCTTCCGCCATTTCATCCTCCGCTACCAACACCTGCTCCAAACAAACTGCAGTCTTTCTGGATTGCTAAATAGCCCTAGGGAATTTTCTGCTTTCACCCTTGCCTCCTGAGGTCTGTTCTCCACTCACCAGCCTGAGTAATCATTTTAACCTCAGCCAGAACAGGCTTTTTCCTGGTCTGAAAGAAACCTCTGTAATGGCTCCCACTGGTTTGTGAAAGAAATGCAAATGGCTCCCCTGGCTCCCAGGATTCTGCGAGGTCCTCAACCTTATCTCAGACCACTCTAGTCTCTTCCAGCCACTGTGCAATAAACATGGCTTCCTTTGTCTTCCAGCTTGTTAATCCCTTTGCACTCCTTGCTGTAGCCTGGAAAGAATACTATTCTCCCATCTCTTTACATTGGCTGATACTTTTCTTTTTCAAGTCTCCACCTAAATGCCCTCTCCTTGGAGGCCATTCCACACATTCTTTCTCAAGATGGCCTCCATCATTTCCTTTCCCTATCACACCCTAATTGCTTTTATTTTCTAGCTTTTTTCTCAATCTTAAACTATTTTATTTACACTTTTACAAATAATTTGTTTATTTACATTTATATCTCACACAAGTGAGATATAAATGTAAATAAACAAATTATTTGTTTATAATTAGGAACTCAGTATCTTTTTCATGCTCTAGGGTCAGCACCTAGAACAATGTTTGCTACTAAATATTTGTCAAATGACTGAATAAGTAAATGATGCACTCCTGGAAGTACTTCTGTCTCAGTTTGAGAAATATAAAATTATATTATCCTCAACCCAGTATGTATTTGTTTAACATCCAGATTTTTCTCTTACCATGTTTACCCAGTACATTTTCCAAGTAGTTATATCCACCAACAGAGAATGTACTTGTCATATAAACAGGATTTTTCCCATTATAAATTTATAAATTACTATTTAAATTTTATACATCATTCTCATGAGCTTGAATATTGTGCAAGAAATGCTGTAATGCTCAGATCTGGCAAATGAGAATCTAGCTTAGAAAAGTAAGGGCTACGTAAGTTCATAAAGAGACTACCTCTTTCAGCCCTGATCTCCTAAGAGTTGTCTTTCTAGGTAACATCTTGGCATCATTGAAAACCAACTTTTAGAAACTTCCACACTGTCTTCAAAGTCCCATATAATTTTGTAGTAATTTTATAAGTTTGCTAAATCAATATCATCATTATGATTATTAATGGATATTCATCCCTTCATTTCATTAGACAAATGTACTAAGTCCTGCGACATGTGAATAAAACAGAAGAGAACCTTGCCCTAGCAGAGCGCAGAGTCCATTAGGTAAGTCAAACCTTAAGTAATCAATACCAGAGACTCTGTTCAGTATAAAATAGGAAGCTATGGAAACAATGAGCTTGGGGACCTAATTGAGCCGATGAATCAAAGGAAGGTTGCCTGAGGAAGTGATACTTAAGCAGACATCAGAAATATGGATGAGAAATAAGCATGTGCCCACGCTAATAAGGGAAGGAGAAGTGAGGGTGGGTAGTATTTTACTGAGAGGGAAGAGCATGGCACTTTATTGAAGGGAGGGTTAATTATGGCTGAAAAATAAGTAGAGCTGGAGATACTATCTCTATCTCCAGAATAATTTTAATAAATTTGGAGAGAAAAGCTGGACTCAATCCAATTGCAGTTACTTTAAATGGACTAAATGGAATGGGGTGGAAGGGGGTTATATTGTCCTACTCAAACTTTAGAGTGATTGCTAGTGATTTTGCTCCAAAGATGTTACATTTATTAATACCTTTAAAGAGTCAAGAATTATTTCTAGCTAGGAAAACAAGATTTTGCTAGGTCAAATTTCCTGAATATAGTCTCCTGGTTTATTTTACCTTTTTAAAAAATAATAGGGGTGCCTGGGTGCCTCGGTAGTTAAGTGCCTGTCTTCAGGTCAGGTCAGGATCCCAGGCTCCTGAAATGGAGCCCACATTGGGATTTCCTGCTCAGCGGGAAGCCTGCTTCTCCCTCTCCCACTCCCCTTGCTTGTGTTCCCTCTTTTACTGTCTGTCAAATAAATAAAATCTTTTTTAAAAAATGTAAAAAGAAAATAATACTTGTACCATTTAACATTATACATACACAGCTTGAAAATATATATTGTATTTTTTGTTTTGTTTGTTTAAGAATGTGAGTTGGGGGAAAGGGAGAGAGAATCTTAAGCAGACTCCACCTTGAGCACAGAGCCCCACAGGGGCTTAATCTCATGACCCTGAGATGATGACCTGAGCCAAAATCAAGAGGCAGAGGCTCAACTGACTTGAGCCACCCAGTTACCCCATACAGCTTGAAAATATTTTGAAGAAGCCACATTTAAAAACACCTAGAAAGGATCCTACCATTTACTGGGGGGGGAGGGGGGAATACATGGAAAAAAACAAAGTATGCTTTTCAGTTGCTAAGGAAAGAGTATTTTAAGTTTTTTCTTAAATGTATATATTATATAAAAACATTTATATGTTATATATACAAATGTTTAAGAAGAAATCCAAAACTCTTCCCTTAGCAATTTATATATATATTTATGTTATTATGGTATATAGATACATAATTTATTTTATTTATAATTGATTTTAAAATTAATTTACATAAAACATTATTTATTGCATATTTTTATATATAAATGTTTAAGAAGGCATTTCAAACTCTCCCCATAGCAACTGAAAAACATGTTTTGATGCTGTGTGTTTTTGCCAAACATAAATAGCATGATTCTTTTGAGGTAATATTTTTAAATATAGCTATTTAAAAATATTTTCAAGATGTTAATTTTCTCTCCACTACTTTCACATTTACTCCTTTTTAAACAGGATTTATTTTGTTCCTACAGCAGGACATGGGGACAAAATTAAGAGAACTTCTATAAGGCACACAACTGTAACATTAAGCAAAAGGTTCCCAGACTATAACATATTCATGGTATAACTTTTATAATGCTGCTTTTTAGATTTTTAAGAAAAAAGAAAGTATTCAAGGCCAAATTCCCCTGTGCATAGAAATGCATGGATTTCATTTGTTTTTCTTCCTCTGAATCTCCATCTTCTGCAGAAGTAGAAACTACACATGGGCGGATCCAGCCTCTCCCCTCCTTTGAAGCATCTATGGCAGCTCCTGTGCAACAAAAGCAGAGTTGAACAGTTGCAGCTTAGACCATGGGGCCCACAGAGCTTAAAGCTGACTCTTTATTAAATTAAAAAAAAAAAAAATGCTACCCTTGGTCTAGAGTAGTATCTGGTGTATCCCAGGACCCAACATACTTAAAGAATGAATAGAAAGGTAAAATAACACTAGCTCATGTAACCATTCAGCATTAGCTCTGTGCTAAGTACTTTGTAAGCATTATTTAATTTGAACTTCACAACAGGGTTACACAATAAGCGACCCTCACTTTCAAGTTTTAGCTGCTGGTACCCTCAGTCAAGGCCTGCCTGAGCTCCCTATTTTAAATTGTGGACTGCTTTCTACCAGCTCCTTTGCTTATTCTGTACACTTCACCTTCTTTGTTTTGTTTTCAGGTCCCCCCCCACCCCCCAAGATTTTATTTATTTGAGAGAGACAGAGCAAGAGGAAGCACAAGCAGGGGATGTGAGAGAGGGAGAAGCATTTAACTATTTAACTTTGTTAGTTAACATAGTGTAATATTGGTTTCTGGAATAGAATTCAAATGATACCCAGTGTAGCACTTTCCCTTTTAACGCGTGGCATTCACAAGAATGTATACACCAGGAGGCATAGATTTTTTTTTTTTTTTGTATGTCCACTTACTGATAAATCTCAACCCATGAGTAGCCTAGAATAGGGCTAACACATAGTACCCAATAACAGTAGGTGGTCAGTTGGAGAGCTCAGATAATTTGTGGGGATACCCACTAAGATATAGTCATCTTGTATCTTAAGATATACAGCCTATGTTACAGTTCATTCTCTTACTTTCTTGGGTTTGTCAGAGAAGAAACAAATGGAACCATTTCGTTATTGAAAAGTAAATTTGAGGCTATTTTTTGAGGTCGTTTTCTGACAATGGTTCTAAAATTGGAATATATTTTATCTAAAGGTTACTGTCTCAAAGGAAGTTTGCTGAAGACAACTTACTGAGATCACTGTCACTTGAAAGTGACTGATATATCCTGGTGCAAATTTTCAAGGAAGAAGCAGACAGGACACTATGGACCAGCAACTGAAGAAGAGGGCAAAGACTTGTGGCCAGAAAGGCCTGGCTAGAAGAGCCTTCGAGAGGGATAAGCGAAGGCCATCTAAGCCACGGGCAGTCCAGAAGAAACTTCTCAACACAACATGGGCCTTAGAAGATGAAGGTGTGGTCTTTGAGACAAGCAATCTGGTTGTTGGAGAAGACTCTTTCTCTGACTGTTACATAGAGTGCATAATAAGAGGTGAGTTTTCTGAACCCATTCTGGAAGAAGACTCACTTACGTCCCTTAACTACCTGGAAGAAGGATCAGAGCAAGAACTTTCTCAACAGGTTCTTACAGCAAGCTCACTTCTGAAAAAATCCTTGAAATGTGCACAGAAAGGAGCAAAACGAGAACTTCCTCAACAGATGGTTAGAGAGAATTCACAGCTTAAGTATTCTGAGTATGTAAAGGGCAAGAAGCTTCCTCCTGGAGGAGCACCCAGCATTAACCTACCAGATCCTAAACAGTCTGCAGAATTTGCTAGAAAGAAGCCAGCAAGAGATAAGGAATATGAGGCTCCAGAAAGAATTGTTTGTCCTTACAGTGGATGCCCAAAAAAGGTAAAGAATAGAGCTTCCCTGAGAAAGCATCTCCTTGTCCATGGTCCTCGAGATCACGTATGTGCAGAATGTGGGAAAGCATTCAATGAGAGTTCGAAACTAAAAAGACATTTTCTTGTTCATACTGGAGAGAAGCCATTTCAGTGCACTTTTGAGGGGTGTGGAAAACGCTTTTCCCTGGACTACAATTTGCGTACGCATGTCCGCATCCACACTGGGGAGAAACGTTTTGTGTGTCCCTTTGAAAGTTGTCACAAGAGGTTTATTCAGTCAAATAACATGAAAGTTCATGTCTTAACTCATGAAAAGACCAACAAAAATCAGTGAAAGAGAAGACGGAAAACAGTCCTCTAACAGGATAAGCATAGTAACAAAAGAGTGATTTGGGGACAAATGTACCTTACTGTTGTCTCCAGGAAAGAGCTTTTTAAAGCAGTTGCAACCCTGCATGGCATATTTTTGTTTTAATGTACTATAGTGCTCCAGTAGTTTAGGACACTATAGAATTATGTGTTTCTAACAAGAAGGTCAGTAATAATTTACTGAAAAAGCATAATCCTTAATACATTATAAATTGGATCACTGGATATGGGACTTATTTTCACATGCTATAATATAAAATTTACTTTGTTTTTAAAGTGTGTAGTTCCCAATTGTTTAGCTTTTGCCTTTTAGGAATAAATGCCACGCAGCGTGTGATAATCTTAAGAGAATGTTGGCAGTAGATTGTCAGTAAGTGAATGAGTAGTTAAACATGTTTAAAAGTTCAATATATTTTTAATCTTTTTTTTTTAATCATTGTAGAAAACTAGTGAAACCATATAGCTAGATTTGAATGGTTATTTGATAGTGTCAAGTCATTGGAATCCATTTTAGATATTTTAAAAGGAAATAAAATCCCAGAGATATGCGAAATCAAGATTTAAAAAATCAAAGAGGTGTGTATTGAAGAGTGGTACCATTTATTTGTCTTTGAAACTAACAAAACATTGCAAAGATTAATATTTAAGTATTGGTGAGGGGTGGGGAGAAGTCCAGAGTCAAGGTGTTGGCAGGGGTTAGTTCTTCTCAGTGTAGTGAAGGAAGCATCTGTACCTGCCTTTGCTCCTTGGTTTACAGACGGTAATCTTCACGTACACATGGTGGTTTCCCCTAGGACCCCATCTCTTCCCTCTGTGCGTGTCAATGACCAGAGTTCCTCTTACAAAGACGCCAGTCATACTGAATTAGAACCCATCCTAATAACCTTTTAACGTGATCACCTCCATAAAGACCCCATCTCTAAATAAGGCCAGATTCTGGGGTATTGGGGCTAGGATTTTGACACAAATTTTGGGGGGTATACGGTTCAATCTGTAATGTGCATTTCCTTAGACCAAATAATTTCATTTCTGGAATTGTATTCCATGGAAGTATTTTCATGAATGTACAAAGATACTTAAGGACAGTAAGCATATTTTTAATTGTATTAACTTCATATCTTAAATGTCCATTAAAAGACAACAGGTTATATAAATCATGATGCCTCTGTATGCAAATATCCTTAAAGGAACCCTGAATGTAAAGGGAAGGAAAGAGGACCACAGTCAGGAAAGCCACAGAGAAGAGGAAGTTTGTTGTTTTTAACAGAATTAAAATTAATAAAATAGATACTGTGGGACAGAATCTGGGGTATTTACATTCTGTGGAAGAAAATTCAGAGAAGGTAATTAAATATTCTGGATAAGGTGGAGGAATTATTTGGTCCAGAAGTGCCCAAAACAAACAAACAAAAAACTCTAGCTTCAATATAGGGATTAACTGAATCCCTGATTAAAATAATCTTCTGATGGGCAAAACATATCAAACTTGAAAAGCATTCCCCCCTCCCTACATTAATATTATAAATAGTCAGTAGTTAGCATACCATATTTTATGTTAAGATTTAAAACTCCATTGGAGGTAATGAATGTACCATAAATTTAACAGCTTTTCGGCACGGGAGGTTGGGGGGGGGACACAAAACAGTATATAAACAGATCAACTTCAAGATTAATTTTGATTTGAGGAATACCAAAATGTACAATCACATGACTTCAAAGCAGTTAAAAATGAAGGGCGGGGTACCTGGGTGGCTCAGTGGGTTAAGGTCTCTGCCTTCGGCTCAGGTCATGATCCCAGGGTCCCGGGATTGATTGAGCCCTGCATCGGGCTCTCTGTTCAGTGGGGGGCCTGCTTCCTCCTCTCTCTGCCTGCCTGCCTCTCCGCCTGCTTGTGATCTCTCTCTCTGTGTCAAAAAAAATCTTAAAAAAAAAAAAAATGAAGGGCTTATATTTTTACCTCATTGAGCAAACCGTTATTATGGAATATCATAGAAACAATTTTTTATTTATAATACATTTGGTATGACATTTATACCGTCATTTTCCATAGGAATGTAGGTCCTGAGTTTCTAAGAGAATAGGAACATTGGATTTATAATCCATTTGTAAATTTGTAATTTCCTCTAAATCAAACACCTGAGTATAGAATTTAGGATGGGAATTTGCTATTTGATAAAGATGATGGAGCATATGTTTGTCTGGTTTTTACTTTGACATTAGTGTGATTTGGTCCTGGATTTCTACCTCGAGTTAAATTAGGACATAGCATCTCTATAGGCTAAGCAAAAAGGGAGGATTAAATAGGGAGCAGTCAAAACTAGATCAAGTCAATGGCGGGGTTTAGGCAGCAGGCTCTTAAGACCTGGGACTCCGGGCATCAAGAGGGATCAAGATTGACTAGGCCTTTGTAGAGGCTGGTCTGCTTCAGTAGATTAACTCTTTTGGAGCTGAGGGGCCCAAATCTCAGTATTTACAGCCCTAAAGCTTAAATGTACAAGAAATACCAATTTGGGAAAGGGTGTATCTGGATTCTAAGGCTCAGTTTAATTCTGATTTGGGAATAAGATGTTCCTTGGCTAGCATTCGAGCTGTTTTTCCCAAAGAAGACCCCTAAAACTGCTAAGAATGTAAGAGGAAGAAGGCATGTGGATGAAAAATTGAAAAAGGAACAGAAAAGGAAATTAGCTAATGCAGATACGTTGTCTAAAATCTTAATGTTTTGGAAAGGGAATATACACTTTTCTGCATTTGCATTCTAAGGAGGAAGAATGAACACAGGATGTATGAACACATATCCAGAAAAAACTGAAAAAGTTAATCAGTCCATCTAGATTTTTCCATGTCTCCAGGTACCAGCATGTTAACAAACCCCAAATCCTGATAAATGAACAAATATTTTTCTGTTTTCATGCTGGTATTTGAATTCATGCCCTGTATCCTTTGTTTTGTTTGTTTTTTTCTTTTTTATGGCCAAACATATTAGAAGGTAACACCAGAGAAATAGCTTTCCATAGAAAAATGAAAATCTTAAGGCAGAGCCTATCACTTTCTTGGTGTCTCTAACACATAATTAGTTGGCACTTAATTATGGGATGAATAAGTATAAAAATATAGCATAATATGCTTTTTTAGAAACTAATTATACAGTTCTCAAAATTATATAATTTAAAAAGAGCTAATTACTTGTCTTATATAAAATCTCCTGGTTACTGTGAAATAAGGTGAACAACTTCACGAAAGTAGTATTTGCTCATTGAAAGAAATGTAAATATATATTTGTTACCCATGCATGTATCAACTCTTACTCCAAAAGTAATCACCACTCTTAAAATAATTTTAAAAACTGTTAGATTCTTTGATCATTTTTAGTGATAATTATCTTAAGTCTCACTTCTTTCCCCTTCTCGTTCTTCAAAAGGGGTAGGAGACTGAGGGATCTGTTCATGTCCTAATATCTTGGATAATGGGGCGCTAACCTGCATTGAGAATTATATCCACCAAGACTATGATTAATTAAAAATGTGTTGAGACACACTCCTACTTTAGTTTCTTTTATCTCATTCTCCAATATTACACAGATTTCTAAAACAGTCATAACTTGATTTCTTTATTTCACCTTGGGTACAACATACATTAGTAGACAGAAGATTTCTATCCTACTCTAAAAAATTTTATACAAAAGCAGTTTGTGAAATTCTTTTCTGTGGAATATGCATGTGCAGAAAACCGTGTGTGCTTATGTTTTAATTACCTAATGCACTAGCTCTGAATAAAATGCATGATTACATCCTACATTGGACACAGAACAGTGAGAGATATATTAAAAAGCCATTATATTTGCAACTCTGAGCAAGAGACTGTAATTAAAAGGCAATTGGATGAAATTAGCTTTGAGAGTACAAGAGTTTAAGTAGGATTTGGTAAATGAACATTAATGGTTAACATGTGGTTTTTATTACGTCTTTCACTTCTTCTCTCTGTGACCCTAGGGTTGAATTTCTTAGATTTCAGTGGACTAGACATGTGAAAACACCTGTATGAAGCTATGCTTTACCATGTGGCTAAAGTTATACCCATAAGAGAAGCCAACATAACTGTTGTGACTTTAGTAAATCAAAGGTATTAGGTAAGTTAGAATGATACCCTGGGCATTAATAAACCATTTTTAATGCTCCTAAGATCTTGGGTATGTGTCATAAAAGCATAGTTCACACTTCCTGCAGCTCAAAATGCTGGTCATAAAGTACACATGTACAAATCAAAGAAGGAATAAAACTTTAAAGAATTTTGATTTTCTTGACCATTAAATATAAAGAAGTTGTTAAAGTTACACACAGTATGTGTAATACCACTTCACCTTTATCTAAGGCAACCAATACTTCTGCAAACTGCTGAGGATCCCGTATGGTACTGATACTTCCCCTGTGTGGGCGTGGAGGTGGCTGTGTTTATCAGGTATATATTCCCAGCAGATCATCTACTTAGGGCAGATTATAGATGGCTGCAAATTCTTTCCTATTGCTCCCATTGAGAGTTGGAGTCTGTTTCCCCTCTGAGTTTCTGCTGGACTGTGAATGTCTTGGTCAACAGAGTTAGGTGTAAAGGATGCTGTAATAGCTATGCCAATGTCAGGCCTGGCTTTTAAGAGGCCTGGTAGCTACTGCCTGCTCTCTTGCAACTACTGCCATTTAAGAAATAGAACTACCCTAAGACCAACATCCTAGGCAAAATCCAAGCCTCCTGTTGAAGCCTGTAAGAGACCTGGAGAGAACAAGGCCACGAAGCAATAAGGAGCCATCTTGTAGGATCAGCCAGCCTGTCCCCACAAGTGACAACAAATGAACTGCAGGCCAATTACCTGGATGGTCCCTTTCTAACTTCTGACCTACAAAATGAAGAACAAAATAAAATGGTTGTTTACGTGGTGACTACAGCTGATAAAAAGGAACTACTTAGTATATTTTCTAACTTATGTATTAGATTTAATTTCAGTAAATTGTAACAGCAAAGTAGGTAGTGAGTTCCTTAGACCAACAGACACTAATCTGCTTGGCAGGATATCTAAGGAAACTACAGCTGCCTTCAATAAAACCAAAGTTGATGGAGGGAGAGTCTCCCCTTGGGGGAAAGTTGCTCTTGACCAACAGTTTATGTCATCCTGGGTTGCAATAACTAACTACAGCTACCACCTTCCTGATAGGGCCATACTCCATAACACTGACCCAAGCACGAGTGCACAGCTCTCTCTTCATTTTCAGTGAAAATGAGACTGGACATTTAAAAGCCCCATTAGAGGCAAGAGGAACATACCACACAGCTTGATTTCTCAGCTCACAAGCTTAAGAGATACCCACCTGTTTGGGATCCAGAGTTAATAGCTCCAGTGGTTAATTTTGACTTGAGACCTGGTTTAGATTTCTGACTGAGGACCCACTTAACTCTCCTTGCTTACTAAGTATGTCTAGTTGGAGTATTTAAGGAGACCCCTAAAGCTGTCCCATACGAGGATATAGGATGTACACAAAGAAGATCTTGCAGAAATTGTCGAACAAATTTTGAAGGCTTTGTAAATCCATCTTTAAAAGTTAGAATTTTGTCTTATAGTCAAAGCATTGAAGGAAATAAGTGATATGATCAAATCTACTTTTTAGAAAAACCATTTGGGATGCAGGGTAAAAGACTGATTGGGGAATAGGAAAACAGGCAGCTGTTGCAATAATCCACAGGAGATATGACATGTCTTATTGGACCTTGTATTTCCAGCACAGGCAAAGTATACAATAAATGATTAATGGATGTTTGAATAAATGCTTGACTTGACATAACGAAGTATTTCTAAGCAGTAGAAAAAATAGAAAAGCAACAGATGCACTAAACATCACTGGCACACAATAATCAAAAGACAAATAATGCAATTTAAAAAAATGAGCATAGGGCTTGAACAGACATTTCCTCAGAGAAGATCTGTAAATGGCCAATAAGCTCACGTAAAGATGCTCAACCTCAGGCGCTGGGGAAATGCAAATCAAAACCACCATCATCCCACTTCACACTCAATAGAATGGCTATAAAAAACAAAACAGAAATGCTGGCCAGAAAGTGGAGAAATCTGAACCTTCATTCACTGTGGGTGGAAATGTGTAATGGTGCGGTCCCTTTGGAAAACACTGCCGTAGTTCCTCAAAATGTCAAGCATGAGTATTACATGACCCAACAAGTTCATTCCTAGAGAGATGTAAAACTCTTCACACAGAAATTTGTATATGAATGCTCATAATTGCATGATTCATAATAGCCACAAAATGGAAATAAGCCAAATGCCCTCCAACTGATAAATGGATAAACAAAATTTGGCATATCCACACAATGGAATGTTATGTCAGCCATAAAAAGGAACGTGTTATAATATGGTGACCCTTGAAAAGAAGCCAGACACAAAAATCCTTATATTGTATTATTCCATTTACTTGAAACGTCCAGAATAGACAAACCCACAGAAACTTATGATTGCCATGGTCTAGGACATGGAGAGAAAAAGCAGTGACCACTAACCGCTTATTTCTGGTGTAATAAAAAATGTTTTTACTTGGGACGCCTGGGTGGCTCAGTTGGTTGGACAACTGCCTTCGGCTCAGGTCATGATCCCGGAGTCGCGGGATGGAGTTCCGCATCAGGCTCCCAGCTCCACGGGGAGTCTGCTTCTTCCTCTGACTTTCTCCTCACTCATGCTCTCTCTCACTGCCTCTCTCTCAAATTAATAAAATCTTAAAAAAAAAAATGTTTTTACCTGATTACTGTAGAACTGTGAATGCACTAAAAAACACCCGTATGCTTGATGAAAGGATGAATTTTATGGTATGTGAATTACATCTCAATAAAGCTGTTATTCTAATAATCACTTCTGCAAACTCCTGTTGTCTTATTAACTACAGATGCTTGCATCAAAAGTAATAACTAAGTACATCAACCAGGGTTAAGAACACAGACATCAGAATCAGGCAAACCGAGGGGAAATTCAGTTTCATCACAAAGAGACTGTGTGACTTTGGGTGAATCACATAACTTCTCTGAGCTTCCAATCATCTGTAAAATAGGAATAATACCTATCCGAGATGCTGTGAATGTTAAATGAGACAACAGGCAGAAAAGTCCTGAGCTGAAGTGCCTAAGAAATGAATGTTAGATATTGTTATTCTGTGTATTATAAATCTGACCTCTGTAATGGGTGTACTGTGTGAAAACCATGGTCCTGCCCCTTCAGGTTCTTATAATCTTAGAGCACATTATAGGTGGTTGATATAAATTATGTTTATGTTTCCTTAAGGAGCATATGTATTTTTTAAGTGTGTTAAAGATTAAAATATTTAAGGTCAGCATCTTGTAGTTTCATTTGTTTTCTAAAACTTGAACCCTGTGACTTACACATTTGAAGGTTTTCCAAGCTTAAAGTGGGTAGATCTGATATTTACCAGGCCCAGTTCACCTTCTCTCCATCAGCCAGCCTCAACAGACATTTTCTGTTATTAAAGGAACAAGGCAATTCAGAGACCTTTCTCAGTAGCACGGCTTTCCCTTGGTTCCTCTGGCAAAGCCACAACAGTGTCCTCAGTTAGAATTGACGGCATCCTTCTAGGTCTAGGTTTTCCCCGAAGTTTTCATTATAAATATTAGTGCTCCTTTATTGCCAGATATTTTTGGATAAAGTGAAAATAACATACAGAGAGTATTCATAATTTTATGAAATTTTACCAAGTTCTTGATTTTTAGTTTCTTTCTGAGATAAGTGGGGGGTGGGGCTCAATTAATGATACCCTTGTCCTAATTTGCATTAGTGGAGACCTTCAAGATGGTCCTATTGCCTGGTCTATAGATATAATTCAGGTTCATCAGTAGGTGTTTTGCAGTGTTAGGGAAATACACTGCCTCTTTGAGGACCTCTAGTCTGGGTAATATTTGAGGCCACTAGGTACATCTGTTACAAGTAGGGTCTGAGACCCACGAAATACTCTTGAGTGCTGTAACCAGTGACATGTGAATGACAAGACAGCAAGATGCAAATTCAAAGAGTTCTATTTCTAGAATATAATTCTAAGACCTTTTTAGTTCTGAAAGTCTGTTCTAATTTAATGGTGTTGACATATGATAAATGAGTCATGTTAAGATAACACAGTAAAAGGTAAGAAAGAGATAAATTACTGTTTTATTGTTATTATTGCTTTATTATTACTAATGACTTAGAGACACGATTTCAAAAACCACGGTCTTGGCTTTGGAGGAAATTATAGGTGTCTAGAGTGGTTAAGTAATAAAGATAGACATTCACATTTGCAAAGTGCTTTAAAAATGAAAGGTGAAGTGTGAGCATAAAATGGCATGTTGTGTGAGCACAAAACACCATGGAAAATGGAACTGAATATGTCTGAGCCAAAATCCATAGTTGAAGCTTGAACCTATAGTACCTCAGAATATGAGATAAAGCTTTTACAATGTGGCTCAGGTAAAATGAGGTGGTTAGGATGGGCCCTGATTCAATCAGACTGGTGTCTTTATAAAAAGAGAAAATTTGGATGCCCAAAAGAGACACCGAGGATGGGTGCCCACGAATGAATGGCCTTGTGAGGACACAGAGGGAAGGCAACTACCTACAAGCCAAGAGAGAACTTGGGGGAAGGGTGGGGACAAAACAAAATAAAACAAAACCTGCTGACACCTTAATCTTGGATTTCACGTCTCCAGAATGTGAGAAAATAAATGTCTGTTGTTTAAGCCACCCAATCTGTGGCATGTTATTACAACAACTCGAAAAGATTACACAGGCCACTTTGTGGAAGTGCAGACAGAGGAAAGAGTAGGAGCAAAGGCACGGAGGCAAGAAACAGCATAGCACAGGCAGGAACAAATGCTGGACAAGAACTTCCAGAGAATAGACTGGAGGCGTGCATAGGTGCCTTGGGCTAAAGAGATCTTCATACTGTGCCAAGGAGCTTTAAATTCTCACAGGTAGAAACTTAAGCCTTTGAAGGGAGAGTTCTAGGCCACTGAGGGTATTTTGTTTTGTTTTATTTTAATTGCTTTTGTTTTAAGAACTGAGAACATTTTCAAGAAATGTAGCAAAGTATAAAGCATAAATAAAAGAGAAATACACTAAAATTTTTACCAACTAGAAGGAACCTACTAGTGAATACATTCCTTAAATGTCATAGAGTTTATTCAGAAGAGCAATATGTTCAGATTTACATGTTATATCTAATACTATCATGTGACCTGTGGATGTGAGCATCTGTGAAGCAGGGGAGAAGAACAGACTGAGAAGATAGGTCTGTTTGGAAGAGATATGGAAAGCCTGAAAAAAGGCAAATACTGTAGGAATAAAGAGGAAAGAGATGAGTAAGGTAATGTGTAGGTTAAATCATCAGGCCTATGGTGATGCATGGGAGGAGGAAGAAACTTCTAGAATGGTCTTTAGGTTTCCAGTTTGGAAGAGTGGGTAGGCTGTGGATACCAGAAAGGGAAATTGAAGTTAAAAATGCAGGAGGAGGAGCAAGGAGAAACTATGTGATATGTTCAGTATAAGAAGAGACTCATTGTATGTGTTGGGATAAGAACAAGAATCACTATAAATTGAATTTGGGGAAGCTAAGAATTCACATTCCAAAATTTTTCTGGACTTCTTAAGATGGTTAAACTCTGCATTGCAAAATAAATAAATAAATAAATAAGTAGGTAAATAAATCAGAGAGGATAAGTAGTATTTTAACAGATTAAATGTGAGATAGTTTCATTACATTTTCAACCCACAAGACTGACTAATAAGTCCATGACAAACTTGAAATATATAAAATCAAAATCAAAACAGATCAAAACCATTTTTCTGTAGCAGTCAAATATTTATTTGCAAAGAAGATAGATATGATCGAGAATGTCCAGCCAATCTTTAAAATAATTGGGAATTCAAAGACCTGCTATCTAGAAATTTCTCTAGTCAAAGAAATTACCATAGTTGTAAAATAGCTGACAAGCCATTTATTAAAACAGCAGGCGACTAATGCTTCTCCTTGTTACAAGGTTACATTTAGAGGGGCAAAAACCTTGTAGGAGACCTGTAGGAGGATGAGCAGAACAATTTAAACTATAAAAAAAGGTCCTAAAGTGCATATCTTACTTACAGAAAGAATGAGGTTTTAAAAGGATGATAATTAACAGAAATTGACACAGCTGGCATCCAGCAAGTTTCAATTGCAAAGATCATATAAATTGATTTATAATGTTCCCATGTGACTAATGAAAGTCGATTGGTGACCATATTGTTCTAAATGATTGCATTAGAGAACATTATTACTTTAGAGAAGCCCACATTAATAATAAAATCATTATCACCAAGGAATAAATAAAGTAATACTTTTCAGAATCGTGTTGAATTTTAACACTCATATTTTATTATTATTAACCGTCTTTCAAAATGATTAAAATGAAAACTTTAAAGAAGCATCAGTTCTGTTCTTCATTTTACTTGTCCCTTGGAAGAAAGAGGGATTCAAACCTTCCTGATGTCAGCACTTAGAAAGGTTAATTATTCATACAGAACAATGAAGAGGAAGCACTAGATTTAATTGGACACATGCTTCTCACATTTAAAGATAGGGGAGTAGATAATGATGTCCCTTTTGTGTCCTTCCAAAAGAAATATGGGAAGCTGATAATGTCTCACATAAGTCTTAAAGGAAGAAAATGTAGAGCACGCATTTTCGTAAATCACTCACTCATTAAGGTAAAAACAGAAGAAATGTAGTCTCAATAAAATGTAATCCTTTCACAGAGCTTAGATATGATCAAATTTAAATACTTACTTTGGAAACAGTAAATTTGACATCACTAGCCTCTAGAGACTAGTAGGAAATTATGACATATAAATTTTTATCTAAATACAGGGACTTTCTGATCAAGGAAATAGTTAAAAGGAATGACCAAACAAACAAATTGGACCACAGAGCATTCCACCAATGAATTCTGGTGAAAGCTTACATGGAAATGGTGACAGTAATATTCTTTTGCTCAAAGTAAATAAACTATACTGTAAACTGCATGAAGAAAGAGAAACTAAAACTTTTTATTTATCTCTGTATCCCCTGTGCCTACCATAGTATCTAGTATGTAGTAAGTAGGCAGGGAATAAACTACATGTTGAAAAAATGAACTTTGGAAAGGTCAATTCTAGGACATGTACTGACAAGAAGTAATAAGTATTCTTAGAGCAAAAACCATTCATTCGCCAAATTTTTTTAATGCAAATCCCTTTTTTGACGTATTAGATGCAGACAAATATATAGATCCTGAAGTTACTTGCATTCCACTTGCCCCCTTCCAGACATTATCCAGCCTCACCCAAAACCACTCTGCTGACCTCTAACACCGCTGTTACTGTTAATGGCATCTGGGAAGTTTCTGGTTTAAGGCTGTTATAAATAATACTGCTATGAATATTCTTATGTCTTTTGGGAAAAAAAAATGTTCTCATTTCTTCTGAATATAATTAGAAATGGAATTGCTCATTCTTTGGATATGTATATGATGAACTTTAAAAGATATTTTCAGTTTTCTAAAGTGAGAGGGAAAATTCCTCTAAAGAGTTATCTTAAGTGATGGGTGGGAGTCCTTTATTAGTTGTGTGTGTGCTCAGTTCCCTCCCCCATGAACCAGGTCTCCCACATTCTCTATGTGGTCTACCTTCCCTGGTGATCTCATTTAGTTTTAGTCCTTCATTTTATTATTTTTTTAAGATTTTGTTTATTTACTTGAGAGAGACAGAGAGAGAGCTCGAGCAAAAGAAGCAGCAGGGTGGAGGGGAGGGGGAGAGGGAGAGTCAGCAGGGAGTCTGATGAGGGGCTTGATCCCAAAACCCTGGGATCATGACTTGAGATGAAGGTAGATGCTTTACTGACAGAGCCACCCAGGCACCCTCCGTTTTAGGCCTTTAAATGTCTTCTGTGGGTAACATAATTCCTCAAATGTATACTACCTACTTATCACCTCCACTTAAATATCTTCTATGAATCTCAAATTCAACATGTCTTTATCTCTACACTTCAAATTCCCCTCCCTCCACTCTCTTCTGGTGTTACTCTTGCATGCTCAGACTCCACTCTGTCCACATTGACCTCCTTATTTTCCACAAGGAAGGTATAAGTTATGTTCCCACTTCAAGGCCTTTATACCTACTGTTGTCTCTTACTTCTGTCTGGAAGACTCCAGATATCCACCCAACTGGATTCCCCACCCCATAATCTTCATTAAGTCTTTCGGGGAAACTTCTCAGCAAGATCTTATCTAATTAATGTTTTCTGCTTTATCACTCATCACCATCTCATATATATTTTCTTGTTTATTTGTGTTCTTTTCTCTCTCCTCTGAAATGTGAACTCTATGAGGGCAGGAATGTTGGTTCACTTCTGTATACTCCATGAGTTCAGTAACTTTGTTTTGTTTTTGCTATATCCCAAACACCAGTAAGAGAGTCTGGTGCACAGTAGGCATACAGTACATATATGCCAAATGATTAATAAACTTACTGAAATCTTATTTGGCAATGTTAATAAATAGCCTGAAATTAGTGATAATACTATAGAGTCTTACAAGTAGCCCACAAAAAGAAATTATAATCTATCTTATGTCTCTCTCTTATATATGTGAAGCCTTCTCACAGATAACACAAAATAGCTTTGAACAGTTGTTTCATTTATACTCTCTGAATCTCTACGTTTTTATGTGCTGCAACCTTTCTCAGTATCTTGAGTCAAAATAAGCAATGAAGAATTTTACCCACTATATGAAGATTAGCCTGAAATTCATTCCATATTTTACTCTCGCTCCATATTTTAGTAAACTCTAATACAAGATACACAATGCCTCTTCCATGTCCTAAGAATTTTAAAAATACAAAAATCTAAAAAATGTAATTAAAAAATACAAAAATATTTTATTCACTACAAAACAAAACAATAAGCAAAAGTACAATTCGAGTGGCATATACATGAGTGATGAGGGGTTATCTGTACAAGCTTCACTAAAATTCTAATTCTTCTATCTTCTACTCTTGAATAAAGAAAAAAGAGCTATCAGTGAGAGTACTTCATTCCTAAAATTCTTTCCAGTAAACTGTATATGAGTTCATAGGTTGTATAAAAGTTTGTAAGCATTTACTTTCTACTTATTACAATTTTTGATAATGGAAGTAATACATGATTATTATGCATAATAAAAGAATGTACAGGAGTGCCTGGGTAGCTCAGTCAGTTAAGCATCCAACTCTTGATTTGGGCTCAGTTCATAATCTCAGTGTGGCGGGATTGAGCGTTGCATCAGGCTCTGTGCTGGGCACAGAGTCTTCTTGGGTTTCTGTTTCCCTCTGCCCTTCCCCCTGCTTGTGTGAGCACGCTCTCTCTCTCTCTCTCTTTAAAGTAAATGAATTAATCCTGAAAAAAACAACAACAACAGAGTGAAGAGTTAGCCACATCACACCCCCCTACTTCTTTCTTCATATGTCACTACTGTTAAGTGTGTAGTATTTTTCCTCTCCTTGTATGCATCTGCAAGTGTGTGTATGTGTGTATACCTAAGTTTGTAATACATATTTATAGCATGCATGGTATGACTTTATCTCACCCATGAAACTCTTGCTATATGTGTCCAGATATATTTGGATTTTTAAAAAAATGGGCTACTTTGAATATTATATGACCATGTTTTACTAGTAGCACTATATTCTAGAGGGTTTTCTGTAAAGGTCTACCCATTCTTTTTAATGACTGCATAGTATTCCTTAATATGAATACATTGGGGTGGCTCAGTTGGTTAAGCGGCTGCCTTCGGCTCAGGTCATGATCCCAGCGCCCTGGGTTCAAGTCCCACATCGGGCTCCTTGCTCGGCAGGGAGACTGCTTCTCCCTCTGCCTGTGCTCGCTCTCTCTCTCTCTCTGACAAATAAATAAATAAAAAAAAATATGAATACATTGTATTTTATTTAACCATTTGCTATCAGATAGTATTTAAATTATTTACAATGTCTTGTTATTATCAGAAGTAGTATAGTGAATCCTGGTATATGACTTGTGCATAAATTGTGACTATTTCTTTAGGTCAGTAGTTCTCAAGAGTGTGGGTCTGGAGCCTCCTAATATGTTATTTGCCTTTGTACTTGTGTCAATATTTATACCTATGAGGCAAAAGCAACAATGAATAAGCCAGTCTGCAGTTTAGAACAAGTCAAGGCACTGGCACCAAACTGAACTAGAGTAATTATATTCTTCTCTACCATGCATCAAACACTGACACCTTTATAATGAAAAAATAATTTATAATAGACTGCATCTAATCCAAAATTATAATCAATGGTTCCAAATTCATATATAAATTCTGTTAACTTCTGTTCAAATTAAAATTCTTTTGACACATATCTCATATGCCAATATTCCTAAATTATACTCATAGATAAGTACACTCCAAGTCATCTAAATGAGTTGATTTGGGCTCTGTGGTAGATAGCCTGCCAATATAGCTGCCAACAATTCTTCCCAACTAACCCTTTAAGCACAGACCATTCCTCACGTCAAGAGTAGATTCTAGGGCACCTGGGTGGCTCAGTTGGTTAAGCAACTGCCTTTAGTTCAGGTCATGATCCTGGAGTCCCAGGATAGAGTCCCACATCAGGCTCCCAGCTCCACTGGAAGTCTGCTTCTCCCTCTGACCTTTTTCCCTCTCACACTCTTTCTCTTTCAAATTAATAAATAAAATCTTTTTTTTTTTTTTAAAGAGTAGATTCTATTTCCTCTCCATTCGAAGATGAGCTGTATTGTGACTTGTTCTAACAATAGAATATGGTAGAGGAGACATTCTAGGACTTCTGAGCCCAGGCTTTTTGGAAGAAGTTTCTAATTATAAAGCAGCTAAGGCTAAACTATTGAATGAAGAGAAGCCCTAAGAAATGACCACCCATTGGGTATATTCCTGCCACTGCTGAGCTTCTAGTTGAACACAGCAGAACAAATACATCTTTTTTTTTTTTTTTTTTTGGAAAAGTACTTGTTAGCATTTAATGAACCTCCCCCCAGGAGGCTACTAGAATGAAGGTGCCACCCTCACCCTTAATCTTCTTCTCTGCTCTTCTACTGAAGAATTTGGCCTTCACGATGACAGACTGTTTTGGGAGTTTTCTCTTTCTCGAAACTTTATAGTAGCTGGATCACACCACATCAATGGTAGGAGGAGCTCCAGTCTTGTTTTTGGTGGCATTTACCCATATCTGCTCACTGATTAAGGTCCTCAGTTTATCAAAGTTGACAGTTGGGCAGGAGATCTGGTTCCTCTTTAAGTGGTCATGTCTCATACTAACTTTTACAAAGTAACCTGGGGGATATTTGTCTAAGTTGATCCCACCATCCTAAGTTGATACTAAGTTGATCCCTTAGTATCCCACCACCAGCATTACCCTGGCTTCCTGGGTGCTTCTGGTGCTTTACGATGTGGTCATGGCCGTGGCTCATGTGGCCCCAAAGTTTTTGGGTCTTCCTCAGTCTGGATGGCAAGTCAGCAGCCTAGAATACCTTCATCTTATGCATTGTGAAGAAGAAAAGCTTCCCAGCTGAACTCAGTCTGACCTCAAGATTATAGATAAAATAATAAATTGTTGTTGTTTTAGGTCACTGAGTTGGTGTTTTTTAATTATTCAGCAACTGAAAACACACTTTTTCAAAGTAAGCAATGAATAATTGACCATTCAACCATCATATTTGAATATCTAATACTAAGCCACATGAAGTTTTTTCTGGTTAATATTTTATTATGATATAATTATAAACTCACAGAAAAGTTGTAAGAAGAATAGGTTGAGGGACTCCCATATACCCTTTACATTTTTATCATCTTTGCTCTATGATTCTCTGTCTCTCTTTATCTGTCTCTGTGTCTCTTTCTCTGTCATTCTTCCTTACATTTGAAAATAAGCTAGAAACATCCTATCCCTTAATTCCTGAACATTTCAGTATTTCTTAGAACAAGGATATTTACTTACATGAACACAATTATCAAATTTAACTTTGATAAAACTGTTATCTGATAGACAATCTCTATTTCAAATTCTGTCCATTTCCCCAGTAATATACTTTATGGCTACCACCTCCCCTGTCCCTTGGGTTGAGGATCCAATCCAGGTTCATGTATTTATTACATGAAAATTGTCATAACCTTTTCCTTTCCTTTAATATAGAAGAGTTTCTTAGCCTTTCTTTGTGTTTCTTGACCTTGACATTTTTGAAGAGTACAGGCCAGTTATTTTGTAGAATGTCTCCCAAATTGGGTTTGTCTGTTGTTTCCTTATGATTAGACTCAGGTTGTGCATTTTTGGCAGAAATATAACCATAGTGATTTGGGGGCCTTCACTGTGCATTATATCAAAAGGCACATGACGCTGATTTGTTCCAAGGCCAGGTTATCTTTGAGCACTTTGTTAAGGTTGTGTCTGCTATGTTTCTCTACTGGAAAGTTACTGTCTTTCTTTTGTCTTTCGTAAGTAATTTGTGGAGGAAAACCTGGAGACAATGCACATATCCTGTTCTTATCAAACATTCACTCAGTGATTTTAGCATAAACTCATAAGGAATATTTTGAACAAATATATAATAATAATTAACTATTAAGAAACTTCTTGAAGCAGAATGTTAGTTGTATTTTAACTATAAACAAATCAGAAATGTATGGCTTCAATTTTCTATAAAATATGTTTACTTAAAATTCAGTGGAGATGTGCTTCACAAAATGCATTCTAATGCTTTACTGAATGAAATATATTTTCAAAAAACAGACTGATATATTCAGAAATTTCAAAATCAGAGCTGCTCAACCCTACTAAAAATTTTTAACATATCTTCACAATTTACTTAAAAACCAAAAAAAAAAAAAAAAAAGAGAGAGAAAGAAAGAAATGTTAGTATATATAATACATAGTTTAACCCGATTCTATGACGAATAGTTAAAAAACTATTATACTGCAACTGGGAAAAAATGCAGATTTTGTATTTAATTAACATTTATTGAAAGTCTATTACCTGCTAAGCATTGTGATACACACTCCCATCCATACTAAGTATCTTATTTTATTATCACAATTCTAGAGTAGCTGCATTGTCTTTTTTTTCACATAAGAGAAACTTTGAGAGGTTTATTGACTTAGCAAATCATGAATACCCTGTGCCAAGATTGTTAAGCCTTGGAAATACAATATGGAAAAAGGTAGAAATGGCTCTCTTATAATCTAGGCAAGACAGACAAGTAAACAGACAATCATAACATTCTGTGCCTAAAGTTTAACAAATGGTATAACTGAGCTCTGCGCCATGTACTAAGAGAGGGCCATAATGCAGACTCCGGTGTTGTAACAGACTGCGGACAGAATTGATGATTACGCAGAGAAATGAAAGGTGAGCAGGAGCTACGTGTAAAGTGTGGGTTGGTAGTGGTGGAGAGAGGGCCCAAATATCCCTGGGACAGTTTCAAAGGTCCCCTGGCTATGCAGACATTTTCATTACAATGGGAACAGAGGGCGTGAGGGCAGGTGACAAAACAAGGCTAAAGTGAGCTCCTTGAAGACTTCACTCTACTCGCCACTTGATTAACATCGCTCAGGTATCACTCCTATCACTTTGAGAAGGTTTTGACATGGTTTACATTGATTTTAGTTTGTTCATTTCGGGATCAAAGGATGGCAGTTTCTGCTGCATCTAGGATGTTCTGAATCGTTAAAATGCTGAAACCACTTTTTTTTTTTATTTGTGTATATTTTTTCCATTTTATTGAAATATAATTGACATATAACATGGTATTAGTTTTAGTTATACAATATGATGATTTGACATGCATATACTGTGAAATGATTACCATAATAAATTTAGTTAACATGCATCACCTCACAGTTACATTTTTTTTTTTTTTCTTTTCAGCGTAACAGACCACCACCCCCTTTTAAGAGTTTATTCTGGTCCTGGACAGAAGTCACTAACCTAGCTGAAACATCAAATATCAAGGTAATTTGGCTGAAAATAAATAATAGATTATGTTAATATAGACAGGGATTAAATAATTAGAAAAACTTCTCAGTTGTACAGCTTATTGAATGGCTTATTTGTGAATCAAAATGAAGCAAATAAATTGCTTTAAAAGATTACTCTTTTAGGTGCTCTTAATACTCCCACAAATTATAAATTAGGATAAGCAAGAAAAGACCTCTACATTACAGAGTTAAATTATTTTATAATTCTGACAGAGAACTGAACTCTTTTTTTTTTTTTTAAGATTTATGTATTTGAGAGAGCACATACAGGAAGGGGAAGGGCAAAGGGCAAGGAAGAAAAGCAGATTCCCCGCTGGGTCTGGTTGGGGGGTGAGGGGAGGACAGGGGAAGGACTCTGGTGGAACTCCTAAGGGAGCCTGAGCACAGGGCTTGTTCTCAGGGCCCTAGAACAAGACCTGAGCCGAAATTGGCAATGGAAGGCCCAAAGGACAGAGCCACCCAGAGGCCTTTCTAAAATAATATTGGTCATATTTGTTGATCACTTACTATGCATAGTCACTGAATTCTGAATTTTTTCCATCTTTACATATATTAAGTCAAATATCAAAAATTGCCCCAAATCTCCCTTACAGAACTGATAAATCGTATTTGTATTGTCTTATTTCTTAAAAACCATTGCGTATACTGAACCACAACTGGCCTCAAGGGTTCTGGAAGAGGGATTTCTGGGCCTATACAATTAATATGCCAATTAATAATTAATTGCTATCTTAATAATTAACCTAGTATAACCATTAATATTTGAATTAAAATGAATATTTTAATGAATATTTGAATCCAGGTATCAGTATAAAAAATTGCAGATTATCAAATAAGATTTAATCACCACAAGTTTTAGAAAGAATTATGTTGTTCCTATCTGACTCTAAAATCCAGGTGGTTGTTCCCTTATGCAGCATCTATGGATTATGGCCTAGAATTTAGTGTAGCTGGAATACGAAACACTGAATGGAACCTATCACTGTCAAGGACGTGACTGGAGATCCAGTTTGAATCTTTTGTCTTTAGTTTAATAAGTTATATAGCAATAAGGAAATTACCAAGTATCCCAAGCCCTAATTTTCATTTCTGTAATATTATGATAATAATTTATGACTCTGAGTTACTCTGAGAATTGAATAATAAGATAATGTGGGTCTTTACATCTAACCTCTTAGTAAACACGTAGTAGATGGTAACTATTATTAAGCCTAATAATTATACACAGGGATAATATTTTTCTATCAAAGCTGACAAGGTTTTGATTAGGTAAATGTCTTCATAAATGTTAAATATGCTGAAATATGTAAGAAGCATACCTAACATGAAAAATTTCTCATAGTGCTAAAGCACTTAGTGATAAAGCAGATAACAATTCCTGCAATTGTGGAGTTTAGCATCTGGAAGGCCGAGATGGAGAATGACTTTTAAACAAGCAAACTGAGGGGCACCTGGGTGGCTCAGCAGATTAGGCATCTGCCTTTGGCTCAGGTCATAATCTCAGCATCTTGGGATAGAGCCCCGCATCAGGCTCTCTGCTCATCGGGGAGTCTGCTCCCTGTCACTTTCCCTCTGTGCTCTCTTTCCCTCTAAAATAGAATCTTAAAAAAAAAAAACATAAATTATAAACAAGCAAATTGAAATAAACATTAGAAGATGATATATGCTATGGGGGGAATTGGAAAAAAGCATAACTGGTTTTAAACAGATCATGGAGAACTCAGAAGGCATGAGTTACAAAGGTAAAAAGGTGGTAAATATAGGCTGAATTAAGATAGTGATATTTGATCTGAGACTTGAAGTAGGTAAGGGCCAGGTAGATATCTGCAAAAAGAGTATTTCCGGTGAGGAATTTCTAGGGCAAAGGCCCTAAGGCAAGAGCTGTGTGCTAGGATGGATAAAGCCCTAGGCTGCTTGAACCTCTGAGATGGCAAGGGGCTACAGGTTGGGGTGGAGAGACCAAACAGACAGACACAGAGATAGGAGACTGGAGGAGAGTAAGAACCACATAGGGTATTATAAGCACTCGGATGGTTTCTCCAAGTATTATGGACTTCCACTTAAAATATTCTGGCCCTGCAGCAATGTCCACAATAGCCAAACTATGGAAAGAACCTAGATGCCCATCAACAGATGAATGGATAAAGAAGATATGGTGTGTGTATATATAACATACATATATACACAATGGAATACTATGCAGCCATCAAAACCCCCCAAATCCTGCCATTTCAACAATGTGGATGGAACTAGAGTGTATTATGCTAAGTGAAGTAAGTCAAACAGAGAAAGACAATTATCATATGATCTCTCTGATATGAGGAATTTGAGAGGCACGGGGTGGGTGGTCATGGAGGGCAGGGAGGGAAAAAAATGAAACAAGATGGGAACCAGGAGGGAGACAAACCATAAGAGACTCCTAATCCCAGGAAACAAACTGAGGGTTGCTGGGGGGTGGGAGGGGAGGGATAGGGTAGCTAGGTTATGGACACTAGGGAGGGTCTGTGCTATGGTGAGTGTTGTGAATTGTGTAAGACTGATGATTCACAGACCTCTACCCCTGAAGCAAATAATACATTATATGTTAATATAAACAAACAAACAAACAAACAATATTCTGGCCCAGAGTCCAGCAAACTTTCTCCGTGAAAATCCAGATTGTAAATATTTTAAACGTTATAGTCCAAATGATCTCCGTTGCAACTACTCAATTTAGTCCCTATGGCATGAAAGTCATAGGCAATATGGAAACAGATGAGCATGATTCAGTTTCAATAAACTTTATTTAGGGGAAAAAAAATTAGGCCACATTTTGCCTACTGGCCATGGTTTGCCAACCTCTGCTTTGGCCTAAATTATGGAGACATTGTTTTTGTCCCTGTTTTGTTTTGTTTTGTTTTTCCAAGAAGTTTATAGTTTTATTTTTACATGTAGATCTAGGACCCATTTTGAGGCCATTTCTGTGTTATGAGCTAAGAACTTAAGAATTTTTTTTTTTTTAACTTTTTCTTTCTTTTTTTTCTTATTTTTCATCTATGGATATCTAATTGCTCAGCACTTTTTGTTGAATAGATTAGCTTTTCCTTTTACCCTGGCACTTCTGTCTAAAATCAATGGAATGTGTGTATGTGCTATTTCTGGAGTCTATTGTACTCCATTCATTTCTGTGTTATTCTTACACAAACACAACACTATTTTGATTACTCTAGCTTTATGGTAAATCTTGACTTCAGGTAATCTAAGACCTTTAACTTTGTTCTCACTCAAAATTATTTTTGTTATTCTATGCCCTTTGCACTTGCATGAATATTTTAGGACCAGCTTTTCAGTGTCTACCAAAGAACCTATTGGGGTACTGATCCAGATTTCAATGAAATCCATAGATCAATCTGGGGAATATTTATCTCTTAACAAAGATTTCTTTGATAAGGTGCCAAAGGTACATTTAAAAAATTGAAAACTGCACTTCACCAAAATTCAAAAGCACAAAATTTAAAAGGACAAGCCACAGACTAGGAGAAAATATATGCAAAAGATATATCTGATAAAAAAATAACTGGTATCTAAAGTACATAAATTGTATAACTCAAAAGTAAAATAACAATCAAGCTAATTAAAAACCAGCCAAAAGATTTGAATAGAAAATTCATCACAAATATATATATGGCAAATAAATGCATAAAAAGAAACAACATTGCTATTTACTGGGAAAATGCAAATTAAAATCAGAATGAGATACCGACATACATCTACTATGAGACTGAATTTAAAAAGACTGACACAATCAAACATTATAAAGGGTGTAAAGCAACTGGAACTCTCAAACATTGTTAATGGGAATTCAAAATGATGCAACCACTTTGGAAATTAGGCAGTTTTCTTAAAAACTATACCATGTACTTATGGCAAACTCACTCCTAGGTACTTAACCAACTGAAATGAAAAATATGTCCACAGAAAGACTTGCACTGCAATTTTCATAGCACCTTTATTCAAAATTGACAAAAACTAAAAACAATCCACATGTCCATCAACTGGTGAGTGGATAAAACAGAGTGTGGTATCTTTATGCAATGGAATATTTCTGTAAAATCAGAAGAAACTGAGTGAGACATCCAACAACATAAGCAGATTTTAAAAGCATTTGCGAAGTGAAATAAGCCATATGCAAAAGGATACATATTGTATGATGCCATATAAACAAAATGAATTCTAGAAAAGGCAAATCTATAGTGATAGATCAGATCAGTGATTGCCAGACACTTGTCAGCAGATAGTAGGGAATGTGATAGAAGGACTAACTGAAAGGGATATGAGGAAGGTTTCGGGATTGAATTTTTTCCATTTTGTGATTCTTGTTGTTCTGTGACTTTTTGTGCTTGTCAAAATTTAAAGAATCACAATAATCAAGCAAACTGATGAAAGCTGGACCAGTGTGGTAGTGGAGGAAGTTGGTGGAGAGAAGTGATAAGATTTTTTATTTACTTTGAAAACAGAGTCACAGGATTTCCTAACAGCTTGGATGTGAAATATGAGAAAAAGAAAGAAGGGGGTAAATGAACCTCCAATGACATAAGATATTCTCTCTCAACCGTTGTCAAAGACTGCATGCACTACAGGCTCACTGGGAAAACCCACCTGGGAGCAGTACAATACAATAGTAAAGAGGCTAGACTGGGAGATATTGCTGTGGCTTGCCGAGGGCCCTGCAAACCTCTTAACCTTTCTCAGCCTCCTTTTTCTTATTTTGTAAAATGGGGTTTATCCAATGTCTATCTCGTGGGCCTATTTAAAGTACGAAATGAGCTAACACATACAACCTGTTTAGAATGGGGCTGACACACAATAAGCCCTCAATGAGCATCAACTCTTCCTTCTCAAAATCAGATTCAAGAAATAGACTTAAAGGAGAATTCAATTTTTTCCCCCTAAAAGGGATATTTAGTCAGCTTAAAGCTCTTTGCTTGGGGAAACAGCTCTCTGTGCTTGATCAACTAGCCTATCTTCCCATCCTGAACGTCAGTCTGCAAGCTAATTGCTTCTGACCCAGGTCTAGCCTACCTTTAATAACTGCTGAGCCTTGGCACCAACTGGTGCCAGGTAAATTTTGTCTTTCTCTCTCTCTCATTTACTATAAATGTCTCCAGTTACCATAAGCAAGTTAGAGCATTTTTTCAGAACAGTTTTAGATTTATAGAAAATTTGAGAAATAGAAGAAACACTCATATACTCTAGACAGTTACCCGTATGATTAATCTCTTACATTGGTATGGCACACTTGTAATAATTTTTGAACTAATATTCATACATAATTTACTCAGACTTCTTAATTTTAACCTAATGTCCTTTCCTTGTTCTAGGAACCCATGCAGTATACCACATTACAATTAGTCCTTAGGTTCCCCTTTGGTGTCTCCCTAGGTTCCTCTTAGCTGTGACAAGTTTCTGAGACTTCCCTTGTTTTTTATGACTTTGGACTTTGACAGTTTTTCAGAGAACTGGCCTTATATTTTGTAGCATGCTCTTCTATTAGGATCTTTCTGCTGTTTTTCATGATTAGGTTGGGTTAATATGTTTTGGAAAGGAAGACCACTGAGGTTAAGTGCCATTGTCATTACTTCATTACGTTCTATTACTGCAGTTGATGTTGGCCTTGATCACTTAGGCGAGGTGGTGTTTCATAGGTTTCTTCACTGAAAAGTTAGCTTTTTCATGCTGTAGTCTTTGGAGGGAAGTCAGCATATGCAGCCTATATTTAAGTTATGCTCCCTCTCCATCCATGGCATGTGGTTTTTTTTTTTAAGATTTTATTTATTTAGGGGCACCTGGGTGGCTCGGTGGGTTAATCCTCTGCCTTCGGCTCAGGTCGTGGTCTCAGGGTCTTGGGATCGAACCCCACGTTGGGCTCTCTGCTCAGCAGGGAGCCTGCTTCTGCCTCTCTCTCTCTGCCTGCCTCTCTGCCTACTTGTGATCTCTCTCTCTCTCTCTCTGTTAAAAAAAAAAAAAAAAAAAAAAAAAAAAAAGATTTTATTTATTTATTTGAGAGAGAGAGAGAGAGCACAAAAGGACAAGGGTGCAGAAGGAAAAGGAGAAGCAGGCTCTCCGCTGAGCAGGGAGCCCAATGCAAGACTTGATCCCAGGACCCTGGGATCATGACCTGAGTTGAAGGCAGTTGCTTAACCAAACAAGCCACCCAGGGGTCCCCATCCATGGCATTTTTAAAAGTGAAAATTTCAGGCATTTGAAAACAACTAAGCATTCTGCTATTTTACCTACTTTTATTTCATGGGTTCCCCCTGAAGTTAGATGATGTTATAAATTCAGGGCCCTAGCCCCAAAATTCAAATTCAATACCTTGAGGGTGGAGCCTAGGATTTAACAAATGCCCCTAGGATGATTCAGAGGCACATACTCCAGCAGTCCACTTTAAAAAGCTCTACTCTAATCACTTACTAATGATAATTATTCTGAACTAAAGACCTTTTTACTGACTCCAGAGCTATTTTCCCCTTGGTTAAAGGTTTTTGTCATTAGTTTCCTGTCAGAGTTGGGGGACTACCTCTCTGCCCTTGTCTGCCTGCTTAACATTCAAAATACCTGAACTAATTTAGCAACCTCATAATTATTATTCATTGCCCATGAGGAAATTCAAATGCAGTGTACAGTTCTGTGTCTCTTACGCCTTCCTACCAAAAAAAGTCCCAGATACATACAAATAAGTGTATAAATTATTGAAAATGCACTTAAAATTAATCCCACGACTCCTAAAAATAGCAAAGTCAAGGCAATTGTTAAGACTTCTTCTAAAGATGGGGTTGTGGACATTGGGGAGGATATGTGCTATGGTGAGTGCTGTGAAGTGTGTAAACCTGGCGATTCACAGAGGTGTCCCCCTGGGGATAAAAATACATTATATGTTTATAAAAATTTTTTTAAATTTAATTTAAAAAATCATTTATTAAAAAAAAAATTCTTCTAAAGAGGGGTGCCTGGGTGGCTCAGTGGGTTAAGCCTCTGCCTTCAGCTCAGGTCATGATCTCAGGGTCCTGGGATCAAGCCCTGCATAGGGCTCTTCACTCAGCAGGGAGCCTGCTTCCCCCTCTCTATCTGTCTCTCTGCCTGCTTGTGATCTGTCAAATAAATAAATAAATAAATAATCTTATTTAAAAAAAGAATTCGGGCACCTGGGTGGCTCAGTGGGTTAAGCCTCTGCCTTCAGCTCAGGTCATGATCTCAGGGTCCTGGGATCGAGGCCTGCATTGGGCTCTCTGCTCAGCGGGGAGCCTGCTTCCCCTCTCTGCCTCTGTCTGCCTACTTGTGACCTCTCTGTCAAATAAATAAATAAAATCTTAAAAAAAATAAATAAATAAAAAATAAATAAAAGAATTCTAAAGATTTGGAAGGAAGGAAGGAAGGGAGGAAGGAAGGAAGGAAATAATGGAAGATATTCAATGAGGACAGTAGTTTCTTCTGAGGAGAATAATATAGAATCTGATGCTGAGAATTCAATGAACCAATATCCTGACTGGCCTTTCTCTCTAATTAGCTGTGTGACCCTAGGCAATGTACTTAATTTTTTTACTTCAATTTCTCATTTGTGAAGAACAAACAATAAGCAACTGTCTTACTATATTGAGTTTGAGTTTAAGATTAAATGGGATACTGTATGAGGATCTGAGGATTAAAAATCTCAATGCACAGATATGAAGTTTCCTTGTAAAGCAGAATTTGCCAATGGGATCAAATAATTCAACTTTCAATGTTTCATATCATAATTATTGCATGTCCATATCTAGATTAAGGAAATGAAGTATCTCTGATCCTCCAGTATATAAAGGAACAGGCCAAGATATATACTATGCAAAACTATTCACACCTAAAACCTAAAATAATTTCCAGAGACTCTAGAATATTCATATTAAGTTATACTTTAGTTGTTTAAAGTAATTATATTTGCATTAAAAAATTAAACTATATGACATTTCTGAAACTTTAACACTGGCCTTTCAAAATGGAGGCCCAATAGCCATTTCATTAGAGAAGCTATAAGTTATAAAGCCTTTGGTCCCTGAATTATGGTTGTAAATTCTGGCTCTGCCACTTTGGCAAGTTTCTTGGGCAAGTTTCTCAACTTGGGCTATCTTGGGAAAGTTTCTTAACTATTCAGTTTTCATATCAGTAAAATAAGGATAATAACAGTACCTACATGTCAGGTTATTGGTGAGTGATTAGAATCAACATGTGTAAAATTCTTTAAACACTGATACATGTGATAGTATTATTATTATTTACTATTAGCCATTTTAGAGGATTAAAATCTATGGAAACCAATGAGATTAATTTTTAAATAAAAAGAAATACTGGCAGTCAAAGTTTGCAACTACTTTATGTAACAACTGAAAATTATTTGGATTTAGTCAAAATTATAAATTTAAAGTAAAACACCAAGATCTACTTCCTCAAGTTAAGTACCAGATAGAAAATGGATAGAAAAAGAATTAACTGGATGACCAAAGGATAGCTGGTGACCCAATTACTTCTGTTTATTAACTAATAAAAAGTCTGAAGAATTAAATTGGAAAGACTTTCCTGTCATGAAAAATTGAGTTAGGCAACTAGCTACATTTTCTGTTAAATGAGACAGGAGGCCTTACTCTCAATCATGATATACTATCCTATTGATTAATATTTAAAACTGCAAATCAGTTATCAAAATCCACATTTTAAAGATTAAGTTCAACTTCTGACTCCATCACAAAGATTCTTTGACTACCCTGTGGGGAAGTGAGTTCTTCCTTTCCATGTGCAGATGTAGATGGGGTACTGTAATTTTGGTGATTATTAATATCACTAGCATAGTTTCATACAGCACCTACAACAAAGGAATTTGTCTTATACTTATTTTTGTACGCCCTCACTCCACCAAGCACAGAGGAAAAATGTATCTGTCCATGGCCATGCAAATAGATGCCAACACTGGACTACAACTCAGATCTTCTGACACTGTTTCAAATATGCTTTTCCTCACACTTTTCACTCATGTATATGCCCCATCTAGTCTGAAATTCCAGGACTTGAAAATTCAACAAGAAAAAAATTAGCTGAATAATAATAAGGAAAAAAATACACTTTTTCATTTGATCAGATTTTTTTATACATGATTACACAGTCATAATATACATGAGGCAGTAATACTCTCCATTTTCAATAATGAAATAACATTCCACAATATAAGTCCTAACCTAGGATTCATTAAAAATGTAAGTATTTGGTTCTGCTATGGCCAATATATTACTTTTTTCATATGTGTTTGCTATTAAATTTGCTATTAAATACAGGTAGGTAAATATGTAATTATGGCAAGGTAGCAGGATACAAGGTTAATATGCAAAAGTCAATTTCTTTCTCATATAGCAGGACTGAACAAGTGGAATGTGAAAAATGCAATACCATTTATACCAGTACCTAAAAGAATGAAATCCTTAGGTATAAATCTAACAAAATATGTCCAAGATCTATATGAGGAAAACTATAAAGTTCTGATGCATAAAACAGAAAGGAACTAAATAAATGGAGAGATATACCATGTGCATGAACAGGAAGACTCACTGTCAAGATGCTAGTTCTTCACAACATGATCTATAGATTCAATGAAATCTCTGTCAAATTCCCAGCAAATTAATTCACAGATACTGGCAAACTGATTCTAAAAATTATATGGAGAGGCAAAAGACCTGACTAACCAACACAATATTGAATGAGAACAAAGTTGGAAGACTGCCACTACCCAATTTCAATACTTATTATAAATCTAGAATAATTAAGACAGTGTAATATTTTGAAAGAATAGACAAACAGGTCAATGGGACAGAATAAAAAGTCCAGAAATTGAGCCTCATATAGTCAACTTATCTTTGACAAAAGAGCAAAAGCAATATAACGGAACAAATATAGTCTTTTCAACAAATGGCACTGGAACTGCTGGATATCTACACATAAAAATCTAGACACACACCCTAAATGCTTCATAAAAAGTAATTCAAAATAGGTTACAGACCAAAATATAAAAGGCAAAGGTATAAACTAAGTATAAAATCCTAGAATGTAAGGCAGGAGAAAATTTAGATGCCCTTGGGTATGGCAATGACTTCTAGATCCAACATCAGGGGAAAATCTATGAAGTTCATTAAAATTAAAAACTTCTGCTCTGAAAAAGACAATGCTAAGAGAATGAGAAGACAGACTGGGAGAAAGTATTTGCAAAGATATGTCTTATAATGGACTATTATGCAAAATATACAAAGAACTCTTAAGACTCAACAATAATCCAATTAAAAAATATACCAAAGACCTTAAGAGACACCTCACCAAAGAAGATGTACAGATGGCAAATAAGCATATATGAAAATTTTCTATATCACAGGTCATCAGAGAAATGAAAATTAAAACAAGGTACCACTATACCCACATTAGAATAGCCAAAATCTACAACACTGACAACACCAAATATTGACAAAGATGTGGAACAACAAGAACTCTAATTTATTGCTGGTTCATTGCAAAATGGTACAGTCACTTTGGAAGACAGTTTGGTAGTTTCTTACAAAACTAAATATATTCTTACTATACGATCTAGCTATTGTGCTATCTAGCTATCTTACTATTGTGCTCCAAAGGAAATTGAAAACTTGTGCCCACACAAAAACTTACACATAGATATTTATAGCAACTTTATGTTTACAATTTCCCAAACTTGGATGCAACAAGATGTGCTTCAGCAAATGGATGGATAAGTAAACTGTGGTACATCCAGACAATGGAATATTACTCAGTGCTAAAAAGAAATGAGCAATCAAGCCATGAAAAGACATGGAGAAACTTTTAAGTACATATTGCTAAGTGAAAGAAGCCAATTTGAAAAGGCTATATACTTTTATAATTCTAACCAAATGACATTTCGGTAAAGAGACAACTATGAAGAAGAGTAAGATCAGTGGTTGCTGGAGGTTGAGGAGGGAGAGATGAATAGGTATAGCACAGAAGATTTTAGGGAAATGAAAATATTCTGCATGATACCATAATGATGGAACTACGTCATTATACATTTAGCCAAACCCATAGAATATACGACATGAAGAGTGAACCATAATTTAAACTATGAACTTTGACTGATTATGATTTATCGACATAGATTCACCAGTTGTAATAAATGTACCACTCTGCTGGGAGATGTTGATAATAGGGAAGGCTATGCATAAATGGGGTCAAGAGTTATATGGGAAATCTCACCTCCCCCTCAATTTTGCTATGAACCAAAAACTGTTGTAAAAATAAAATATTAATTTTTAAAAAGCTAGACAGAAGAATAAAAATTTTAGGCCTTCTGTATATGTGTGTGTATACATATACATATATATGTGTGTGTGTATATATATTTGTAGGAGAAGAATATATTTTTGAATTCAAGGATTTTGTTGAGTTCCTGATTTTTAGATCCATTCAGGGCAAATACATTTTCTGGGTCTTAAAGATTCTTCTCTTTATCTTTCAAATCTCATTTATGCATTGAATTATTTGTGCTCTAAAGTTCATGTCTAGCTAATAACAGGTACTTACTGGTAACTCCCACAGCTGTCTTTATTTCATTTAAGTATATATGTTAAGTTTATTTTTGGTACAGTTACTTTAAAATATTTATTTTACCAATGCTTAACTTTAAGTGGATTGTGATATAAAGAAAATCTTGGGTAATTTTTTTGTTAAATAGGTAATACATTTGAAAAGAAAAATAATCCTGTTTTTAATTTAAATGATCTTTTCCAAATAGTCAATCTTTTTTTGATTGTCCATTTGTTTTGTGTTTATTTATTGAACCTCTAAAATTTAGAGGAAATGGATGGAACATTTAGAATTTCATATCATGCACTTACATTTTCAAGTGACATATGTACTTCAGGTCAAGCTCCTTTTTTTCTACTAGCACTGAATAAAGGAACAGAAAAAGATTTGTTTTGTTTCAGTTTCTTTCTTTAAATATTTTATTTATTTATTTGACAGAGATAAAGAGAGATCACAAGTAGGCCGAGAGGCAGACAGATGGGGGTGGGGGAAGCAGGCTCCCTGCTGAGCAGAGAGCCTGATTCGGGGTTCGATCCCAGGACCCTGAGATCATGACCTGAGCCGAAAGCAGAGTCTTAACCCACTGAGCCACCCAGGCACGCCAAGATTTGTTTTATCATGAAAAGCAAATAAAATGTCATACACACTGATTTGTGTTTACTGTCCTAATTTCAATGCTGTTTCACTGCAAATATGAATATTACCTAGGCTTTGTTTGTTTGACAAAGCTTTGCTCCATGATAAAGCCAAGGGCAAAGCCAAGTACCTCTTTCATGAGGTAAAGAAAGATAAGTACAAGTTTGTACTATGTGGGTGTTTAAGGCAGTTTTAAGAAAAATAGCCAGGGGCACCTGGGTGGCTCAGTCAGTTAAGCTGCTGACTCTTGATTTCCTCTCAGGTCATGATCTCAGGATTGTGATATCAAGCCCCAGGTCAGGCTAATATATTGGGTGTTGTACCCACTTAAGATTCTCTCTCTCTCCCTCTCCCGCTGTCCCTCCTTCCTTCCCTCTCTAAAATCAAAAAAAGAAAGAAGAAAAATCCAATGTGTTGAAAAAACAAAATGGTCTTGAACTACTACTTTTCATCCCCTAATAAATTAGTTCAAAAATTTCACATTGGTCTCCCTGTGTTTAAGAAGTATGATCTTCTGTTCAGTTTAAAACTTACATATACAGAAAAATGCACCACCATTTGCTAAAGACTGATGTGTGATATCATTACTTTTGATATTGAAGAAGAGCAAACAATGTAAATATGTATTTTTGCCCCAGCTTTGTACTTTCTACAATTGATAAAACCTTACTGATGTTTCCAAATGACTTTAGTATTTTCTTTTCCATTACCAATAAGCCCCCAAATTAACTTCAGGTACTTGAAAACCTATTTAAACTTTTGTTATGGACTGAGTCTTTTTATCCCCCCACCCCCAGAAATTCACATGTTGAGCCCTAACCTCCAGTGAGGCAGTATTTGGAGATGGGCCTCTAAGGAAATAAGGGTAAATGGATTCTTCAAAGGATTGAAGAACTTATATTAGTATAAGACATTCTTTGGTGGGTCAAATATTTGCAACTTCCTGACAGAAAATTTCGCACCACAATTTTTATACTCAAGGATATAAAGGGACAATATTCTATATTATTTTTTACCTTGTATGCTATGTAAATGAAACTTTTTTATAAAGGCATTTATTTATTTGAGGGAGAGAGACTGACTGGGGGGAGGCGGAGAGAAAGTGGGGAGAAAGAATCTCAAGCCAACCACACTGAGCATAGAGCCCAGTGCAAGGCTTGATCTCACAACCCCAAGATCAATACCTGAGCCCAAACCAAGAGTTGGATGCCCTATAAATGAACCTTATAAAAGAATAGTGATCTCTTATAAAAAACATTTTTTTCAAAATTGAAAAAAAACTAAAGGATAAAAATTCAAAGAGACTGAGGAATAAAACTAGTAAATCATGAATGTTTAGCTTATTCACTGGATAAATGGATATTATCAACTCAGGAATAGACAAAATTGCAACATTCATGAGAATGAACATTTTTTTAAAAAGAGATAGCATTAAGCCCGTTTGTTTTTTTCCTTTGCTTAGAAGAGATGATGATGCTACCTTAGGTTAGTATCCTTTTCTTTTCTTTTTTTTGTTATTTATTAAATAATATTTATAATAACCCTAATGTCAAAGATCAATAAACCAATTGTTAAAAGTTAAAACATGCTTCTCATAAAAATATAAATTGGACATTTATTAAATATTTATTTCATTCAATCATGAGGGAATCAGTAAGATCACTAAGCTGTTCCAAAAGAAACTTGGTATTCAAGGCACTTAGAAAAAAAGAAAAAAAAAGAAATATTAGAATAATACTGGTAGGCTAGGGCTTTTTGTTTGTTTTCATTTGCTTAATATCTAACAGAACAATAAACCATAATCTTTGGGTTATCTTTCTTACTAGACAGAAATAATTTCCATCTTTGTCAGAAATAAAACTATAAAAAAGAAATTAAAAGAAATAAAACTATAAATAACATTACATTTTGCAGAAATTGAACTTAATAACAAGTAACAAATATAAAAAATGGTATTATCCTCCTGAAAAATTAGCATCAAAGCATGATACTAATTTTATGAACCCATATATTGGCCAACTGAACTCCAGAAAGGCTGTGTCAATCCGTACTTCTACCAGCAGTACGGAAGATGCTTCTCTTAAAAAACATTAAATATTATGTATATTTTTCTTTGGAAGAGAAAATTCAAAGTCATGAAGATTTCCAAAGCCTTATTTCAAAGTCAAGATTAGAATTCATTTTATTGCTGTATTCTCTTCCATGACTCTGGATGCCAATAGATTGCTAGTCTTGAGTTTCCTTCATTTATGAGTATTCTTCCTATTCCTGCCCTTCCCAAAGCCCCACGAGTAACTCTGCTGCTAATTACCCATTGCCATACCGTTCTAAGGTTTGTCCTCTCCTCATAATACGTTGCTCCTTAATTGAATTTCAACCTAGCTCTTAACCCATTACACTTCAACTCATTTTGTAGAAATTTTATAGCCCCTACTTGGTTTAATACATTTGAAACTTTTAAGCCTATAATCTTAAACCAAAGGGGAAAGACAATATCAATATTTGGAGGTTTCACAGAGGTAGGGGTTGATTGAGAGGAGTGTGGGATTGAGGATCAAAAGGCATTCCCCAAATCCTTTAAATCACATCATATAAACCAGAAGAGTATCCTTTTCACATGCATGTGTACTAGCTGAAATTCTTATTTCCTACTCAAGAAATCCAGGACAAAAAGGTACTGGAAGTATAACTACTCTAATTTGTGAATGATATAGTTTACAATTGGGGTATTTTATTGTCAGTAGCAAAGCAAACCTATCTCATAATTGTGGATCAAGACAAATCCTTGTGCTGCTATACTGAATTTGAAAACTGCTGATAAAATTATCAGCTCTTAAAACAGCTTTGCTACTTGTGCCAACACTATCTTTAGAACTTTCACTAATCACCATGTCCTAACTCCAGTTGTTAGATATATTTTAGGATAGCATCATTCCAACATCTCCAGTATTCAATGTGTGATGAAAAATACACAGCTGCCTAGAGCCTACCAGCCTGTAGGTAAAATAAGGGTCATGAGCATTTATAGTCATTTTATCAGTTCCTCTTATTCAGCCTACTTAACCTGCTTGCTAGGACCTACGCCTGTGTGGATTCTTCCCCAAGGGTTTTTTGGGCAAGTTCCCAATCAAGTAATCAGAGAGTTTTGAAAAAAATCTGACCCATCTGAATACTAACATTTTTAAAGAGAGGATATATTTATTGATAGTGTGCTCTATTATACAATAGTCTGTGCTCTATTGTACAATAGTTTGAACAGTATACATGATGTCCCATCATAACATAACGATTTAATTTAGGGAGGAAAAAAGTGTATATGCCTAATCTTTTATAACTGAACAGAAAATCCCTATGGAGTATTTCCTTTGTATTCAAGAATAACTCAGGAATTCACGTTCTCTGGGGATTATCTACTTCGCTCCTCTTGTGGGCAGCCAGCACTTCCCCAGTTCTTGCATTTTTCCTAAATGGACTGGAGCTCCCCCTAAATTTAAAACTGTTAAATACTGTGTGTAAAAGCGTTCTTGGTTCCCTTACATCTTCCATGTTGGAACCACACTATTTGTTTTTTAAAGGTTTTATTTATTTATTTAACATATAACGATCACAAGTAGGCAGAGAGGCAGACAGAGGGGGGTGGGGGAAGCAGGCTCCCTGTTGAGCAGAGAGCCTGATGCAGGGCTCCATCCCAGGACCCTGAGATCATGACCTCAGCGGAAAGCAGAGGCTTAACCCACTAAGCCACCCAAGCGACCCTTATCTAGGATTTATTAAATTAAAATATCTAAAGTTATCTATAATTTAAGATAATCTGCAATCTCAATAAATTCCCCAGCTGACACTTATGCACCTTCAAGTTTGGAATTGTTATCCCAAAGACATGATCACACAAGTGTGAAAAGTTAGTCCTGGAAGCATTGTCTGTAACAGTGGAAAACTGGTACCTGGCCAAAAACCACATTAGTCTCAACACCATCTAGAAAATAATCTCATCTAACCCCAAGGAAACAATTAGACAAATGCAGTTCTCAGAATATCCTACAAGATAGCGACCTCAGTTTTCAAAAAATGGCAATGCCATGAAAAAAAAAGAATGATAGTAATGTAAATTAATCTTGTCCATAAAAATACAAACTGTGTCCAGTGGAATGCAATTACTGCCACAGAGATACTGACAACACTAGTTTTTGCATCTATTTGTAAATCCATTACCACATTCCTTATTTGACATATATATGTAGTTTTTGAAATTCTCCTTTAAACTCATTATAATATCTTCCTTGATTCCTTCATAAACTAAGAGAATAACAAAAATCTTCACTCATTTTTTTTAAAGATTATTTATTTATTTATTTGATAGATGGAGATCACAGAGAAGCAGGCAGAGAGAGAGGAGGAAGCAGGCTCACTGCTGAGCAGAGAGCCTGATGCGGGGCTCGATCCCAGGACTCTGGGATCATGACCTGAGCCGAAGGCAGAGGCTTTAACCCACTGAGCCACCCAGGCGCCCCATTCACTCATTTTTATATTTGTATGAGAACCATGATTATATCCTCTTTTAAATTTTGTCTTTGACAAATATTTGTCTTACTATGTTTTATAAAAATATTAAGTCTTTTTAAAGACATAGTATCATATAAAAATTTAAAACATCTGAAATGTGCTTATGGTTTCTTTTTCTAAAAACAACTTTTCATTGTAAAATATGTATACAGACACAGATGCACACATATAGTAAGATGTAAAACAGATCATAAAATAACCTTATATATGAAATATAAAGATATAAGATAAAATTATACAACCAGGAGCTCTAAGTTACCTACCTGGGCTGCTATAACAAAGCCCAAAGCCAGAAGCCCTTAAGCAGAAACAAATACTGATGAGTAGATTATAGAAAAGACCAGACACCACAGAAGGCAAAATCTGCCTCAATTATATAGACTCCTTCCTGTCCAGCACAGTGAAGGCCTGAGTTTCAGGGAATTTGTTATTTACTGCTGTGTAATGAATTGTACCAAAATACTCATTGATAATCTCATAGATTCTTTTTTTTTTTAAAGAGTTTATTTATTTGACAGGCAGATCACAACTAGGCAAAGAGGCAGGCAGAGAGAGAGAAGGAAGCAGGCTCCCCGCTGAGCAGAGAACCCAATGCAGGGCTCGATCCCAGGACGCTGAGATCATGACCTGAGCCAAAGGCAGAGGCTCAACCCACTGAGCCACCCAAGCGCCCCAATTATCTCATAAATTCTATAGGTCAGGAGGTCAGTCAGGGCATAGGGGAGGGGCCTTGTCCTAGTGCCACAACATCTGGGTCCTCAACTGGAAGACTCTAGGCTAAAGAGCTAAAATCATCTGAATGCTTCACTGAGGCAAGGGGATCTGCTTCGGAGTTGGCTCTCCCAGAAAGCCGGCAAGTTGGTTCCTTTACACATGGGGACCTCTCTACAGGGCTATTGACTATCCTACTTACAAGGTAGCCAGCTTCTCCCAGACTAATCCAAGAGGAAAAGGCCAAGTGGAAGCTCCCCTTTCCTTGGAAGTCACACAGCATCACTTCCACTCTCTTCCACTAAAGGAGAGTCACTGATTCCAGCCCGCATGCAAGCAGAGGGGAATTAGGCTTCACCTTTTGAAAGGAAGAGTATCAGTGAATTTGAGAACACGTTAAAATAATTGCAAGGACACTTACCAAACAGTGAAGTCTACCAGCAAACTCAACTCAATCAACAGGTAAGGAAAGGAAAAGAAACAAAGCTTTCATTTCCAAAAAAGTCATTAATTCTTCAATTTATTTAACCATCTCTCATTTTTTGATACATCTATGTTTCAAACACCTGAAATCTTTTTTCTTTCACCTCAAGTCTTTTTAAGTATCATTAAAATTATTAGTTATTAGTTTTTGAATGACTTAGACTAGGACAATGACATAATAAAAGTAGAATCTGAGAAAAGAATAAGAACAACTGGATGGAGAAAGACTAGAGGCATAAAAATCAGTTTTAAGGTTCTTGTAGAGTTCAATTGGGAGATGTTTAGGTGAAAATCAATATGGTTTAGTGGTTAATTAAAAACTATTAAAAAATCTTTAAATTTTGAGTTTTGAATACTGGGATGGTAGTATACTCATCATTCTTGAGGTCTGCTGAAAAAAATTTTAAACTAGTAAAAATTAAACTAGTTTAAAATTCTTCAATATAAATCAGTTTAAGTAAAACAGGCATAAATTATTGAAGAAAAATTTGATTTCGTTTGTTTATTGTTACTGGCGAGAAAGAAGCAATTTTTAAGGCAAATTAGAAAAAAACATTTTAATATTCAGAAACAAAATCCAAGTAACAATATTTGACAAATGTCAAATGGGTAATCATCTGGGTAATCAAAGTCCTATGTGAAAACAAAAGAAATTACAAAATCTTCCTGGCAAAAGCCATAGAAAGTGTTCAAATAGTCTCAAAATATGTGCTGTCACAACCCTGCTATTTCTTTGCATGGATTGGGTGCATAAAAATGGACAGGATATATATATATGTAAATTAAAAAATGACTTCTCTCAAGTGTCTTTGATTCTAAAATGAATATATAGTTATGTGTAATAATCTGAGAAGTCAGGAGGATGATCCAAATTAAAGAACAAGTCTCTCTAGGAAGATGAGACAAAACAATAGAAGACTACAAATTCAAGCCTTCCGGAAAGATAGGAGAATTGCTTTGATTTTAAAAATATCCTAACAGGTGAGCTACTATGTCATAAAGAAATCTGAAACTTGCTCCCTTTCAAGCCCTGCCGGGTAATAAGCAAATAGAGAAAGATATTAAAAACAGAAACAGTGAAGAGGTTAAACAGTGAGGAGGTTAATAAAGTGTTGGAAATTCATCTGTGATAAAAGGTGATGTAAAAAACAATGAGCAGACAGGTATGACATTCCTGTAACAGTAAAAGTGAGTGATCTAAAAAATAGGCAGTTTCTGAAGAACTCTTTCAAAAAAGAATACTACTACTTCATAGTATTCTAGTAACCTTTGTGCCTCCCCCCATCTTTCATTCCTGTAAAGGATCTACAATATTCATTTTTTACTTAATAGATTACCTGTTCATAAAATAAAGCAAAGTAAATAACTTTCTGAAATGAGTCCAATTTTTTAATGCTTCTTCTTATAGATATATTTTAGCACAACTTATTTTTTAATTTGTGTGCAAAACTATACAATAATTTATTCATGTAGTTAAAAAAGAAAATTATCCTTCCCATTATTTTTTATGCAAATGCAGCATATTATATACTCTCTGTCTACACCTTGCTTTTTTAACTTAATGATCTGTCTTGGAAGTCTTCCCTATTAGTCCCTTGAAAGTATCCTCATTTTTTGTGCAGCTGCTTCCTTCTATTTTTATGGACATATCATAATTTCTTAACAGACCCCTACCAATGGACTTTGGGTTTGGACATTATTTCCTCTAATAACCACAAAATATTTGCTTTTGACTTCTTACTTTATTCAGAGGTCACAAGTAAAAGAGATTCAAGCACTGAAAATTATTTAGTTAAATACACAGTTCTGCTCAGTTAAACAGTCTTTTCAACTTAAAATTTTATTATCCATTCAAGATAGACATCACTTAAACCCAATATGGTATGATTAACTTTTCATACTAAGTTCAAAATAGAATAACATAAAAATATCTTTCTATATACAAAAATTTTAAAGGATTTTCAAAATTACTGTTGAAAGCCTCATTAGTTAGACTCTCTAATTGAAATTATGTGTTCTAATTGAAGTTTTTTTTTCTTTCCCTTCTAAAATCATTCTTTTTATGTGGCTATTCACTGTACCAAAAAACGTGTCAAACATTTATCAGTTAAGTTTGATTATCTACTAAGAATAATTTCTCTACATTTCACAAAATTAATAAGATTTTACTCAAAAAACCTTAAAGTGTTTCTTCAGAATTTCAAATGATATTTAGTAAAACAGAGTATGTGTTACTCAATTCCTAAGTTCAGCTACATGGTTGAAAGATCAAAAGTTCATTATATTCAATGAAGATCAGATAATACCACCAAAATATTATCACAAAGAAAAAATATTTAAATTTCTATATATTAAAATATATTGGAGCTGTGTGAAAATGGATGTATAAATATAACCTATATGAATTGTGGACTTGAAATATTTAATTTCTCAAAACAAGTACTCAAATATGTTAAATATATATATTTAAAAATAATTTTAGTCCTCTGTACATTAAAGATTTCAGTGATTTTTTTTCTGTAAAAATGTGATTATGTACACATTTTTAAATAGGGATAGATATATAAAACAGTGATATTAAAAAAGAATGTTATACCCACTAGCTTAAATAAAATGTAAACTTTATTTCTTTTTTCTATTTTTTCAATGAGGGCCCAGATGACTGAGCATCTCCATTCCACATGGTCATTCAGGGATACAAGATCCTCCCCATTCTTTAGTTCTGCCACACCCTCCATTACCAACTACCTGGCTAAGGCTGGGTTGCTACCATGTTTCTGTTGGAGCCCATGGGCTGGAGAAAATGAACTTAAAAATTCAGTTCCACAAGTGACACGAATTAGTTTCTCATTCATTCCATTGATAAGCATTTAGTAAGAAGACCATACCTAACAGTGACAAAGTGGCTCTATCAATATTAAAGAAAAAGAAAATGGATTTCAGCTGTCAACTAGCAATATCCACAGTCCCTCTCATGTTTTTATATTTTGTTACTGTATATATGTATCATTTATATATAAATGATATAAATTTATATATATATATAAATTGACATATAAATGATATATATAAATGTCATATATATATATATGATACATGGGAAAACCGACAACTGGGGCAGGCCACCTATTTCCTTCTACAGTGAAATTCTAGAGATGTCAAAGAAATAATGATGACAGAGAACATTCTATTTTTGTTTCTGACTTTAATCTTGCATTTCAGTATAACACTTGCTCTAGATTACATTTTTGTTTGCTTTCTTTCTCCCTTTCCCTTTCTTTCTCTTTGTCTTTCTTTCTTGTTTTACTACGTTAAATAGAAAAGGTCTTTCTGTACCTATTACCTATTTTCATTAATGATCAATATTCTGTTCTTTTACTTCATTTATTATACCAAAAACCTTTTATCGAAATGATTTTAAAATAATTTCAGACATGCCCTATCATCTATAAACATTTTAATACACATCTCTAACCGATAAGGAAAAAATTTTAAAACAATAGTAATACCATCATCACATCCAACAAAATTATGATTCATTCTAGATGCTCTTTCCTATAATTTTTTTTACCATTAAGGTTTTTTTTTCTTTGTAGTGTTCTCATGTATTCTTTTTTTTTTTTTTTTAAGATTTCATTTATTTATTTATTTATTTGACAGAGATCACAAGCAGGCAGAGAAGCAGGCAGAGAGAGAGAGAGAGAGGAGGAAGTAGGCTCCCCGCTGAGCAGAGAGCCGGATTCGGGACTTGATCCCAGGACTCTGGGATCATGACCTGAGCCGAAGGCAGAGGCTTTAACCCACTGAGCCACCCAGGCGCCTCAATTCTCATGTATTCTTTGTGAGAGAACAAATTAGTTATTTTCCTAGAAGTATAAACCTCTGAAGCAGGCAAGTGTGGGGAGAAGGAGGTATGAAAACATTTCACCAGGAAGCGTTCTTTTCTGCTCTAGGCCACCATGTTTTCAACTGGTAGCATTCTTGGTTCCTGCAATACAATTTAGCTCTTAATTGTCAACTGTATTTTCAAATTTCTCATGTATGGATCTGTTCTCTACCTATGCGGTGAACTCACTGAAGGTAAGGTTACTTGTAATGCCTTATTTTACATGGTGCTAGATTCAAGCTCCCAACCAGTATTATTCTCTTTCCAAAAATTCTTTGAAATCTCTTATATTCTTTATTTGTAAATATGTTTTCAGTGACATTTCAGGACACATATAGACAATGAAATCAAGTTTCCATTTTTAACTGTTAAGATTTGTTTATTATTAAATATGCAGGAAAAATAAAGCTTTCTTTCAGCAAAAATGTTTAATGTTCGTTTTTTTAGTCTGAGTCAAAATTGACATATAAAACTGCAACATCAAACCCCTGCATCAAAATGTCAAGTACCCACTGCAGGATACTGGAGTAGGGAATTGCTGAGAGACTTTGTTTGCATTTCTCTCACTCTTGTTCAAGTAAAAAGCAAGGACAGCAAGAAAATCTGGAGAGATATGTTTCTTAAAAAACAAAAAACAAAACAAAGCTTCTCAAATAAATATGACAGAGGCCTTTTGTAAGCATCTTTTATTCAGAAACCACTCACTGTTCATGTGTGTATCTAATTAGAAGAATTAGTAGAATGCCTAATTTGCAATTTTAAATACAAAGTCCAAGGATAATTCTGCATAAGTGATCAAAATAAAGCCACATAATTAAGGATGATTGTGGCAAGACTGCACCGAAGAGAAGTGGTTTATAAATATTGTTAATAATTACAGATAGTAAAAAATTATTTTAGTTACAGCTAATAAATAAAAACATGATTCCAGGTATGCCAGTGAAGCAAGCAAATTGGGATATGGTAAATAGGTGTTCTTATACCAGCCTTTTAAGAATTAGAATGCTAAGTTCATTATTTGGTATTGCCTGGGTTCTTACTAATTAGAACTTTCCTTTTCTGTCATTACCCCAGAATCGACTCTTGACACTCTCTCAGCTCGGCTTTTCATTCCTTTCCCTGGTTTCCACACTTGACTTCGCCATCCAGTGTTGATGTAAGTAGGGGGCAAGGCTAATATTAATTTGAATCGGAAAATATCTCAAAAATGATAGAGACTATGGTGAATTTTAGATAGGGATACTTACCTGGAAATGAATACCAACATTTAGAATATATTACTTAGAGAACATTTGTCATGAAATCAAGAAACAGAGGTTTATTTTATGAGATATTAGATAGCTATCTTTTTTCTCCCTTGCTTAATTTCTGTTCCTCTCTCTTAGGACTCAAAATTTCTCCTGTCATTCCATTTGTATTGAACTGTTCACTTCCTGAATACCTCTTTTTTATCTCAGTATTTTTATGTCATGGTTTATACTGGGAATATCAGTGAATGACATATGTGAATTTAATGATAGGTATATATACATCCCTTGCAAGACAACCTGGGGAGAAACTTAGAGTTTAGTTCTCTTCAGCAGGTGTTTAATGGGTGACCATGAACAAGTCACCTAATTTCTATGACCTTTAGATTTTTGATTAAACTGATCCCTAAAATCTATTCCCAGTCTAAAATGCTATGTATGAGTCCTTAAAAACTCTTAGTTCATTGGGGGTCAGATTTCTACAAGATTTTCTGTTTGCTCATGGGCCAACAGTCACAAGAGTATTAATAGAGTCTACCTTATAACCATCATCAAAAAAACTTCATAAACTAGGAAGATAAGGTAACCATGTGATTAACAACTGCTCAATAACAGAACTAAGTTTTACACATTAGATCTTCTGCAGGGTCTTGGAAAACCTTTGTGTAAATAAGATCACATGCACAGTAATTTGGAAAATCTTCTGATTCATAACTTGCCTTGTTAACTTAAAAGCTAATCAAAGTTGCCAAACCCAATGATTATAAAACACATGAAGCCTGAATATACATTAATCTTCTGTTCAAAGACCACCACTATTAGGGTGATATTTTTGGGTAGGTTCTGTCCTGCAAATATAAAACTACATTCTAAAAGTTTTACTTAATTGCTAAAGGACCTTGCTAATACCATCAAATTGGCTTTATTCTGCTAATATTTAATTCTCATGGTAGAAAGTTTCCAGATGAGAATTTTTTGTTGTTTTTCTGTTTTTTTTAAACTGGGGCTGTATTATTTGGCATGAGTCAAATTTTGAGGTAGTGTCAATCTTGAAATTCTGCCAGGCATAAAAGGCATTCGGCCCACCAGCTTAATTTACATGGCCACTGACTTTATAGCTTATCAGGCTTGATCTTGTCATTTTTGGCTGAGAGAGGCAGATTTTCACCTACATACTAGGTTTCAGCTGTAGTATTTGTTATTTTCAAACAGAGCCAACTGTTAATTAACTTTTTAAGAGTAAGTAGTACATGTGTGCCCAGGATACAAAATTTGAAATACACAAAATGATTTACAATGGAAAGTCTCCCTCTCATACCAATTTCCCAGCCACCCAGTTTCCTACCAGCTTGCATAATTTTGGCAGATTGAGATCAGCTTACAATCGTTTTGTCATCTCTGGGAAAAACTATTTAACTGGAAAATAAGGGAGCATTTTCCAATATTTCTATAACTTTTATTAAGATGGGCTTATGTAGCATTTTACAAGTAAAGTTCAAGGTGCTTTACATTCTTTCAATAATCACTTTCGTTCCTTCAGAAAATGAACTGTTTCAGAACTGAAAGTGGATACACTTTTTTTGTTAGCTGAAATAGTTTTTTTTTAATTTCAATAAACATTTATTTTACAATAGTTGTAGGTTTACAGAAAATTTGGATAATACAGAGATATCTCGAATAAACTGCCCTCAATTTCCCTTATTGCTAATATATCACACTGTGATGGTACATTTGTCACAACTAAGCACCAACATTCATACTATTAACTATCAACTATACACAGTTTACTCTACTTGACTAGTGCTATGGACTGAATGCTTATGTCCACCATCACCCAAATTCATATGCTGAAGCACTAATCTTCCCTTTGATGATAGCTGGAGGTGGGGGTATTTGGAGATAATTGGGTCATGAGGGTAGAGCCCTTCTGAATGGGTTGGTGACCTTATAAAAAGGGACACAAAAGAGGTGATCTCTCTCTCTCTCCATCATGTAAAAACACAGCAAGAAGGTGGCTGTGGGTAAACCAGGGAGAGGGCTTCACCAAGAACCTGACCACACTGGTACCCTGATCTTAGATTCCCATCCTCCAGAACAGTGATAAATATATGCTGTTTAAACCACCCAGTCAAAGGGTGCCTGGGTGGCTCAGTCATTAAGCGTCTGCCTTCAGCTCAGATCATGGTCCCAGTGTCCTGGGATGGAGCCCCACATCAGGCTGCTGGCTCCGCGGGGAGCCTGTTTCTCCCTCTCTCACTCCCCCTGCTTGTGTTCCTTCTCTCTTTGTGCCTGCCTCTCTGACAAATAAATAAATAAAATCTTAAAACAAACAAACAAACAAACCAAAAAAAACAAAACACCCAGTCTATAGTAATTTGTTAAAGCAGCCTGAGATGACTAAGAAATTAGTTTTTCCCTAATGCAAGTCTTCTTAGCCTCCTGTGGTCTTTGATAATTTCTCAGACTTCCTTTTTGATGACCTTGATGGTTTTGAGTAGTACGGACCAGATATTTTGTAGAAAGTTCCTCAATCGTGGCTTGGTGCTTTTTTTTATGATTAGACTAGAGTTACAGATTTTGGGGATGAAGATCAAGATGAAGTGCCATTCTTATCATATCAGAGTACTTGCTATCAACATGACATTGCTGACGATGTCAACCTTAAGCACCTGGGTGAGAAATGTTTGCCAGGTTCCTTTCCTATAGAATGACTCCTTCTCCTATTTCTTTTTCATACTCAAATTTTTGAAAACAAGTCACTAAGCATAAGCCCATTCAAAGAAGAAAGAAATTAAGCTCTGCCTCATTAACTGGGGGAGGTATTTATGTAAATTATATGGAATTCTTTTCTATGGGAAATTTGTCTCTTCTCCACTATTGACTCTACTTCATGTTTATTACAGGGTTCTTTGTATATATCTAGGAGAAACACCAGCTCCAATTAAACATTGTTACCTGAGATATTTCTGTTATACCTCTAAGTGAAAAAAGTAAATGCTGAGTTTATCCAACTAACATATATTGAACATCTTTAGACAAGCTTCTTTGTTAGGCACCTGATAAATATTACATAACACACTGAATGCTCACAATGAAACTTACAGTCTAACAGAAATATACAATATACTGTCAGTAGTTAGTGTGAATATATGTATATACAGAAATACTAAGGACTTCTATTCAGAAGGAACTTACTTCTCAGAAGGAAGGAGATCCCAGGTAATATAAATTACATTTGTGTAGATCTTTACACATTGCAAAACTGTCAACTGTTTATATGTGTAAAAATTAGTGGTAGATGGAAGAGAATAGGTACCTCCTACTAATATAGTTCTGTGGTTTGGTGGAATGATGTAAAACAAAAGGAAAAAAAAAAACACGGTCTTTGGAGACTGACATGTTTTTTTTTTTTTTTTATACCAATGTCACTCCCAGGTATTGTGGTCTAATTTTAGATTAATAACTTTAATTCCTTGAGCTTTCTTTTCTTATTTTCTCGAGGCTGTTATAAGTATTCAAGCTAAGTCAGCAAAAATGGCTACATATTTTCCCCATTCATTTTTTTAAGATTTTTTAATTTATTTATTTGACAGACAGAGATTACAAGTAGGCAGAGAGTTAGGCAGAGAGAGAGGAGGAAGCAGGCTCCCCGCTGAGCAGAGAGCCTGATGTGGGGCTCGATCCCAGGACCCTGAGATCATGACCCGAGCCGAAGGCAGAGGCTTTAACCCACTAAGCCACCCAGGCGCCCCTATTTTATCCATTCTTTATGCATACCTCTGCAATGTGATTTTACATTTCAGTCATCAAAGGTGAAGACCATTCTTCTACCCTTGAATCTAGGGTTGGCCTCTTATGACTTGTCTTTTGCTATTGGGAAATAAGTAAACATTATGCACAGGCTTTAAGAGAACTTGTAGCAGGGAGGAGGTTCACTTCTGTGCTGTTTCTGGAGTCCTGCTGGCATGTGAACAAATTCAGGTTTTCCTGCTAAAGGATGAGACCAGTGTGGTAGAACCGAGGTACCTCACCTATTAACAGCCACTCTGAGAAAGGCAGATGAAGCCATCTGGATAAACCAATCCCAAGGTAGGCTACTCACTGGCCAGAGAATGAGGAACTGACCACAAACACATGAATGAGCCCTTCCAAGAAAAGTAGAAAAACTGTCCTGATCAGCCTTGCCCAAACTGATTATACAAAGGATAATTAGCCAAAAAATGATTGTTGTGTTCAGACACTGAGTTTCAAATGGTTGATTACAAAGCAACAGATAACTGATAGACTCATATATACCAGCTAGAATGGTGACAGGAACCGAACCTGGTAAGCGTTCCAAGTTTCAGAGATAATACCTTATTTTTTTTTTCCTTTATGAATGAGGTTAGCCTGCAGTATCTACTTAAGTTTAGAATGAAAATGGTATTCCCAAGCAGTCCCTAACCTGTTTCTAAAAGCCTCTACCCTAGCCATCTAATTTCCTATAAATTCTGACTAGTGATTTTCATAGTCCAATGATTTATCCCCTGTTACCTCTTTTCCTATCATCAAAGAGTTGTGAATGTGCATGATCTGGGTAGAGAGTACTTTCATATTCTAAAACCCCCTTTTAGGGGAAAAACTAACCTAGTTGTTTTTCCCTAGAGATGAAATAGTTCTTGCTGATCCTAACAGAAAAGATGTGATTCTGACTTTGAAAGTACTACATTTGATCACTGTAATTAGAACAAGAGAATGCTGTGATTTTTCTCAAAAGAATAAAGCTGACTTGTCCTGCAAAATAAAGATATTTCCAATGAAAGGAAAGAATGCAAGTGGGTGATTCCTAGCCCTAAGAATAACATGGATCCAGAAGGTAAATATGAGTCAATAAACATCACTGAGCCCCCACTGGGGTTGCAACAACAACAACAACAACGGGACAACACTGACCCTCTAGAGTTAAACTGAGGGCTCAGGGTATAAGCCCCATTGAAAATGGTAGTTGTGGCATGGCATGGCATGATGACAAATCTATGAACAGAATGGATGTGAACCCATATATTAAATGAGGCTTCAAAGCCTCCCCAATAAGTGTCTCCTGCTTATTTCAGCATGACTGCCATTGCTTAAATTGTTGAGCTCTTCATGGGGAACATCATTAGAAAGCTATCTTATCATCATACAGACAGGCCTCATACTGGGAAGTGCACAAGATGTAATGAGAAAGTCAATACTACAGAAATCAGTAGCAGAGGAAAAAGAGGAATTTTTTGTCTCCCCTCCATCCCCGGGGGTGGGGGGAGGAAGGAAATAATGATTATCCCCACTCTGGTAAGCCTGAAAGATAATTAACATAGATTACAGTTTTCCTGTCAACTATACCATTCATCATATATAGTTTCTCAAAGTAAGTTCCATACCATGTTAATAGATGCTACTTAAACAAAGAAGTTCAACATCTCAATAATTGCTTATGCGCCTTCTCTCCCACCTTTGTCCCACCACTACATACACAAAATCACCCAACAACTAATCACAAATAAGTATTATTGAGTTATTAGTTCATCAATAAGACTAAATGGATTGTGAAGCCTTGGGTGGCTGAGTCGGCTAGGCTAAGCGTCTAACTCTTGATTTCCAGCTCAGGTCAGGATCTCAGAGTTGTCAGATGGAGCCCCATGTCATGCTGGACCTGCAGCCTGCTTAAGATTCTCTCTCTCCCTCTCCTCTGCCCCTTTACCCTCTCCCTCTCCCTCTGAGGAGGGGTAGGGTGAGGACTAAATGGATCAATAGGGTAAGAGGATTTAAAACTTCACTTTGCCTCAGAAACCTAGTTATTCAATTATTGCCATCCTACTGTATGTCTATTTTGTATGAGTTTTATAGGTAAAGTAAAATTTACCTGAACTTAAAGGGAGAGAGAACTTCCCTCCAACCACATCAGTTAAAACTGATTAGAATTCATTACATGTTTCTAGAGATTAGAGAAAGCAATAAATTGGAGATCTGACCAGTTCTGGAACCTAATGAGCTAGAGGAGATAGGATGGGAATCCAAGAGGTACAGAGAAAGAATAGTTATGAATGTTGACCCTGTCCTCGGTGGTGGCTACATAAACAGATTATATACTAAAGACTTACTGCTCTTTTTTTCTAAACTTATCTGAACCTACTTTTATTAAAATATACAACCAAAATACTTGTTAGAGGGGTATGATTTTCAGGGTGAACCTAAATTTGAGAAAGAACCCTTAAAAATAATGTTTGAAATATGAGATGTAGAAAGAAGTTTATACTCACTCCACAGAAAAACACATTAACTTTGCAAGCACGCATGGAATATTAAAACAAAATTTGTGTGTGTGTTGTAGGACACAAGAAAGCCTCAATACATTCTGAAGATCAACATCAATCATATAAATTACGGTCTGCTGTCAATGCAATAAATTCAAAATCACTAACAGGTTTAAAGGTTTTAACAGGTTTACAAGGTTTAAAGGTTTAAGCAGGTTTAAAAACAGATGTAAAATACTACCTGGAAAACTAACAACGTGGCTCTTCGAAAACTCCTGAGGGGTTTTAGTTCCGGATGGTGACGTAAGAGTCCCCTGAACCCACATCCTCCACAAACACACCTTATCCACAGTTACATCTGGGACAAGGCCCTCGGGGGCAAGAAAGACCAAAAGCTGGTGGACCGACTCCTATGCCCATAAGAGAAGGTCCACATCCAAGCAGGTAGGAGAAGCTGGGTCACCATCTAGCCACGAACCCCCACCCTTGGCGCAGTTCGGGAGGGAACTCAAAACCCTGAGCTTTTCCTTGAGGAGCAAAGGGTTTAAACCCCACATCCGTCACCCCAAGTTATTAAGACCTGCACCCGCATGCCGAGCCCCCAAAATACGTAGCTCTGAAAGGCAAGGCGCCTCTCGTCCCCAAGACCCACAAGGCTATCCAGGGCTCGCGCGCTCGGACTCACCCCCCTCAGGGGTAGGCGCGGAAGCAGCTTCTAGCGCGGCGAGGGCCGTCCAGACTCCGCGTGGGAGTGTGTTCATTTGCTTTCCACTTGTCTTGGCGCTTGAGCCTCAGGGGCAGGCATGGGGTTTGACACCCATTCGGGGACTTACTTGCTGGGGGCCTCACCAGGGAGGGGGCCTGCAGGCAGTGGGAGCCGTCTCCGCCAGCAGCCTTATCCTGCTTGCGGTGCGGGGGTCATGGCGGCTGCGCGGAGGAGATGCTCCTTGGTCAGGCTCTGGGGGCTGCGGGGGTTGAAGGGAGTGGTGCTGGACTCCTGGGTCCTGTGGGGCTTTAACAATCAGGGAAATCATTTGGGGCAGGGTACCACGCCCAGGGCACAGCACAGACTGACATACCTGCCTTTTCTGTTAAAAGGGCGGGGGGCGGGGGGAGCTTATTTGCTTGCCCTAAAGCCTAAGAGGCGGGCTTTAGGTTTGACTCTCAAACCCCTTCAGATCCCTTTGCTCTCATGCTCAGGGAATGTAGGCTGGTGCACTCCGACTTTGTGCTCTCCCACCGCCTTGCAACAGCTTACCGTTGTATCCCAGACCGGAGCTTATACACGCATCTGCAGTCCCGGTATTTGTGACTGCTGCCCAGGGGACAACTCTAGATGGCCTGACACTGGTGGTTCACAGGGCGTAGGCTTGCAGTCCCACTGGACCGTCTATATTTGCATACTTTAAAAGCTGCTCCCTGAGGATCTGGCTTTGCAACACTGGCAGGTCTTGGTACATCCTCAACTACTGGGAGATATTAAGAACAAAATAGATTGCTTGAATAATCATAAAGTTTTGAGAGACCACTGAGAGGTAGGGCAAGGTTGAACAATCAGGTTCATTTCCTCTGAGTCTCCTACTTCAAGACTGGAAGAGGTGCACATTTTATCTAATGCATAGAGACCAACACAGAGAGTCAAGCAAAATGAAGAAAGAGAGAAATATGTTCCAAATGAAAGAATAAAGTAATATCTGAGAAAGGTGGTCTCTTCCTCATGAGGAAGATTCTTCATGAGGCTATTAGAGACAGAGAATTTATTAATAGTCACCCAGAAGTTTCAATAAAACCATTTAGTGATTTTTTTTTCTAAAACTCATAAACTGAATACTCTCCTCATTGCCATCTTCATCTCTCTGTTTCTGAATGTGCAGATGTGTAGATGACTGGATTTAGAAAAGGAGTTAAGTCTACGGCCATACCACCCTGAAAGCGCCCGATCTTGTCTGATCTCGGAAGCTAAGCAGGGTCGGGCCTGGTTAGTACTTGGATGGGAGAAAAGGAGTTAAAACTACATCAAATACAGGTAGACGTTTATCCAGATGTATTGAAGGAGAGGACCACATAGAGAAAAAAAAAGTCAGTGGGCAAAAAATAAAATTACACAGTGATGTGAGCTGGCTGAGTAAAAGGAGTCTCGGATAATCACCTGAGGAGTGTTTCTGAAGAAGGCCAGGATGGAGGTGTAAGAGGATGAGCAAGAAGAAAGCAACCAAGGAAAATGAACCCACTATTATTAGTGACCATGAACTTCAGTTATAAGTATCTGTGAAGGCAAATTTGATGAGCCCAAGGTATGTCAGAGTAAAAGCTGTCTAATACATTAAGGGCTACAGAAGGACAAATATATCACAGAATCCAAATGGGCCAATGAGCAAATAAGACCAATGGTCCAGGCAAGCACTAAAATAAAAATGCACAAGGGCGCCAGAGTGGTTCAGTCATTAAGCATTTGCCTTCGACCCAGGTCATGATCCCAGTGTCCTGGGATCTCGCCCCACATCAGGCTCCCCGCTCAGTGGAAAGCCTGCTTCTTCCTCTCACACTCCCCCTGCTTGTGTTCCCTCTCTCGCTGTGTCTCTGTCAAACAAATAAATAAAATCCTTAAAAAAATAAAAAGGACCATATAATTTTAAAAAAATAAATAAAAATAGTAAAATAAAAATGCACATTCATGGGCTCATGATGGTCAGGTGGTGGAGAGGCTTACATATGGCCTTATATCAGTCAAAGGCCATGTTTATGAGCAGCAAATGTTTCCTCCAACAGCATGGCTGAGCTTCATAGACCCCAAAGGAGATGACTTCCTGAAAAAAAGATCACAAATTATCCTGGGTACTGCAATGGAGCAAAATATCAGGTCAGTGATAGAGAGATTGCCTGAGAGAAAATACACAGAGGAGTGTAAGGGTCCAAGGTCACAGAGACCATTATGAAGAAGTCTACCCTCATACTAGACACGAAAGAAAAAAACCCCACGTGTGCGCGTGCGCGCACACACACACACACACACGAAAGTGAAAAGAGACTGGATCTCCCTGGAATTGGAGACTTTCAGGAACACAAACTCAGACACCACAGACTGGTTGGCTCCATCCACGGGCTCATATGGTAGGTTCACTATAAACCTGCCTTATGTAAAGGAAGAAAATAATGCAATTCAAATTAATACTATTATATTAATACCCTCTATGGAAAAGTATATACATTTTGGAAGTCAAATATTACCTGAGCATTTCACAAAAACCAAATAACATCTTTTTGGCCAATTTTATGTAGTTACATATGACAGTAACGGAGTCACTAAGTAGCCTTGCTAACACAAAGAATGATGCCTAGGAAAATTTGTTTAAATGGCAAGTCTTTCAAATCCTATATGATCACTTCTGGGGCAGTGGCTAACTCAAATGTAGATGTTTAAGCAACTGGGAATTTTGACAGTATAAAAAGCCAAATAAATTTGAAACATCTGGTACTATCCAAGGATAATGACCCTAAATGAGATACATCAGAAGGAAGAATTGGACAAGGAAACAAAAATAGGGAGTCTGGAAATAAGTCCAATAATCTAAAAAGGGAAAGGAAGCAAAACAAAGAACTATATAGCAGAAGACAATAACATGTAAATGGCTTGTGTCCTCAGAGTTTCAAAAACAAGATTTGTTCCTGGTTGAATACACAAAACCAGAAGAAGATATCCAATCACCCTTGAAAGAATAATGCTGAGCCATCTCCTTTAGTTCTGAACAAAATAAGAATAATTTTATTTATTTACTTATTTATTTATTTAGGTCACAGCAGAGCAGTATATTGAGCCATAGTAAAGTGATAGTACAAAGCTCCCAAAGAAGGAGGGGACCAGAGAGGGTTGCCCAAGAATAATATTAAACAATTTAGAATTAAACAACAAAAACATCCTGTGTTAATATTTGTGGAAGAAAGCTAAAGCAGTATCTAGAGGGAAATAACTTTAAATATATTAATCGAGAAATAAGAAACTTTGGAGGCTCCTGAGTGGCTCAGTTGGTTAAATATCTGCCTTCAGCTCAAGTCATGATCTCAGGGTCCTGGGATTGCGCCCCAAGTCAGATACCCTGCCCAGTGGGGAGTCTGATTCTCCTTCTCCCTCTGCCCCTACCCCCATTCATTCTGTCTGTCTGTCTCTCTCAAATTAATAAAATCCTTAAAAAAAGAAGAAATAAGAAATGTTGGCAACAGATAAATTAAGAGTTAACTTTTTAGTTTTTCTGAAGTACACTTCTAGACTATAGAACGCTATATTGATTAAATAATGATTCTCATCTCAGGATGGTGGGATTATAAATGAATATTTATTTCATTTATACTTCCATTTCTCAGATTTGTTTTAATGAAAAATCTCTAACCTTACAATCGGGATGGGGGGAAGCATTCCTTTTGAAAAAGAAATCAGGCAATAAAGATATCTTTGCAACTCAGTAAAATTCTTCTCCTTTTCTGAAGCATTAAAACTTCTGTATATACATTTTAAAAAAATTAAGACTTCTCATGAAATCTGAAACTGAGGTCGTTTCTGGATTTTTTTATGAAAGAGGCTCATACTAAAGTTAAGACCTCTGTTTTATGTCATTTTCAAAAAGATAGCACCTCTTGTGCAGGGGCATTGGTTCAATACTCACTCAGAGGAATGAAGAGCACTTCCTGAATCACCAATACCTTTTTTCTACAGAACCTCAAATTTCCCTAGAGGCTTCCTATCCACACATACACAACACTGACAATACTCAGAGGTTATAAAACCTGACAAATCACAGCTTGAGGTGAAAAAGCTATAGGACTGAAAAATATCAAGAGGAATTAGAAATGAAAGGTGAATGCAATTATATTCATTCATTCTATAGGTAAATTATGATAGGAAGAAAAGCAGAAATTTTTTTTAAATCTGAAGACTGACTATAACCATTAGCAGTATAATAATGTTGACCTGTTGTACATTAAGAATATCCTTTTTCAAAAAAAAAAAAGAATATCCTTTTTCAATGAGATGTTAAATGTAATCAGTTAATGAAGAAATGACTTTTCAGAAAAGGTAATAGGGGAGTTTTTAATTTTGCTTCACTTTCTAGAATACTTTTATTTAGAAGACAGGGGTGTTAGAAAGATTGTTGGTATAAGTTATTTTCCTTTCACAGACTGGGCAAATAGAAATTGACTAACATAGTCCAGCTTCTGTTGATTCCTTTTCTTAAAAAAAAAAAAAAAAAAAAAAAAAAAAAAAACCTTTTCTACAGTGTCTTATAAAGTCTGTCTAACTAATTTAGCCACAAGTATATACCAAAATGTTTCTGGTTCTCAAAATAATTTGATTTTAAAGAAGTATAGGGAACCAGATGGGTCCTCATTTTTTTTCTCCCAACTTTTTCTTTTGAAAATGTTCAAATCTACAGGAAAGTTGCCAGAAAAATCCAGTGAATACCTATTTCCATGGACTGAATTGTATCCCTCCAAAATTTATGTGTTAGAGCCTTCACTCCTAGTACTTCAGAATGTGATTGTTTTTGAAGATAGGGCTTTAAATTAGTGATCACGTTAAGTGAAGGCCATTAGGATGGGCCCTAATTGAATCCGACTAGTATAAGAGGAGGAAATTTGGGCACACAAAGATACCAAGGGTGCAAATGCACAGGGCCTGTGAAGAGACAGAAATGGGATAGCCATCTACAAGCCAAGGAGAAGCCTCAGAGGAAACCAATCCTGCTGGCACTTTGATCTTGCTCTACAGCCTTCAGAAATGTGAGAAAATTAGTCTCTGTTGTTTAAGCCAGCCAGCTGGTATTATTTTATTATGGCAATTCTAGTGAATACCCGTATATACTTTTCATATAGAACTGTTAACATTTTGCTACATTTGCATGTCCTCTTTATCTACACACACTCACACAGACATGCACACTCACTGAATATAAACGACACACATACACATATACACCTATATAACCACCTTTTGGCCAGGCCAGAGGAAGGGATGAACTATTTGAGTGTTAACTGCGGGCATCCTGATACTTTTCTCTAAATACATCAGAGTGGGCACTTCCCAAAGACTAGTACATTTTCTCATATAACCACATTACAAATTTTACATTCAGGAAATATAAATGAAACATAATATATTTATTAAATATACTGTTAAATTTAAATTTTCCCATTTACCCTAACATAGCTAGGGTTTTGGGGTTTTTTTTTGTTTTTTTAAGATTTTATTTATTTATTTATTTGACGAGAGAGATACAGCGAGAGTAGGAACAGGAGCAGAGAAACTGGGAGAGGGGAAGCAGGCTTCCCGCCAAGCAGTGAGCCCAATGTGGGGCTTGATCCCAGGACCCTGGAATCATGACCTGAGCCAAAGGCAGACGCTTAACTACTAAGCCACCCAGGCGCCCCAGCTAGGGCTTTTTGTTATTTTCTCCAACCCAAAATTTAATCAAGGTACACAAATTACATTTAGTTGTCAGGTCTTTTTAATCTAGAATGGTTAGCCCCCTTTTTTAGGACTCTTATGATATTAACCTTTTTTTTTAAAGATCTTATTTATTTATCTGACAGAGAGAGAGAGAGATCACAAGTAGGCGGGGGGGGGGGAGGAAGCAGGCTCCTTGATGAGCAGAGAGCCTGACGCAGGGCTCGACCCCAGGACCCTGAGATCATGACCTGAGCCGAAGGCAGAGGTTTAACCCACTGAGCCACCCAGGCGCCCCTGATATTAATCTTTTTAAAAAGCAGTTGTTTTGCAAAATATCTCTCAGTTTGAGTTTGTCTGATGGTTTCTTCATAATTAGATTCAGGTTAAGCATTTGTAGCAGGAATACCTGCTCATGTGATGTGTCCTCAGTGTGTTGCATCAGGAAGCTTATGTCAGTTTGTCCTTTTATTGAGAATGCTAAATTTGACCATTTGGTTAAAAGGTGTCTTCTAGATTTCATCATTGAAAAGTATTCTTTTATCTTTGTAATTAATAAGCTATTTTTTGGCTGATAATTCGATACCAAGTGACTATCATGTCCCCCAGTAATCTTTCACTCACTGGTTTTAGCTCGTTGATGATCCTTGTCAGAATAAATTATTATGATGGTAGTTATCATATGGTAGTTAAAAATACATATATTTCTTCAAAAGAGAACTCTTTTCCCTCTTCCTATTTAAAAACAAATATCCCCCCCCCCCCCCAGGGGCACCTAAGTAGCTGTCAGTTAAGCCACTGGCTCTTGATTTCAGCTCAGGTCACAATCTCAGGGTTGTGAGACTGAGCCCCATGTCAGGCTCTGTGCTCAGCCAGGAGTCTGCTTGAAATTCTCTCTGTCCCTCTTCCTTTGCTGCCTACCCTCTGTGCACTCTTTCTCTTTAAAATAAATAAATCTTTAAAAAAAATATTTTTTGCCAGAGTGGACTCCTTAATACTTATTTATTTATTTATTTGTTTGTTTGTTTAATGTATGATTAATTTATACTTTAATAAATTAAGTATAATTAATATACAAGTTATATTAGCTGCAGGTGTACAACATAGTGATTCAACAATTCTATACAATACTCAGAGCTCAATGATAAGTATAGTTACCATCTGTCACAAAACATTATTAAATTATTACTATATTCCCTATGCTGTACTTTTTTTAATCTCCGTGACTTATTTTATAATGGAGAGTTTATATAACCTAATCCCCTTGATTTGAATTTATTTTATTCACTTTTTCTTTTTTTTTTTTAAGATTTATTTATCTGAGAGAGAGAGAGCGTGCACGCGTGCATGCCCACGCCTGAGAGTAAGGGGAGCGGCACAGGGAAAGATTCTTCAAGCAGACTCCCCACTAAGCATGGAGCCTGATGCAGGTTTCCACATGGGGCTGCCATCACAGGACCATGAGATCATGACCTGAGTCAAAACTAAGAGTCAGACACTTAATGGACTGAGCCACCCAGGCACCCCATTTTATTAACTTTTTCTAATACATTTCTGTCATCATTCATTTGGATGTTAAAATTGTCCCAAATTTCACAAGCAAGAGTGGTTTCAAGTTGACTCCTAACTCCTTGGTTTTTGAGCACACCTTTGTTTTCTGGCACAAGAGATATTTGTTTAAACCAAAACATATAAATGACAAATATTTCCATTTTATTGTTATGCCTCTTAGGGTATATTTTAATCTAGAAGAATTCCCCCCTCTTTGTTTTAAAATCATACTGACATATTGAAGAATCTGGTCTAGTTGCTGTAGTGTTCCACCTTCTAGATTTGTCTAGTTGTTTCCTCATGGTTATCATTTAACTTCCTTTATCACCTGTATTTCCTATAACATGAAAATGAGATGGAAGGATTTCATTAGTTATAGAGTAAACAGTTTTGGCATTTTATAAGTTTTACTATACTTTATATTATATCACATTAGGAGCCATATAATATTTAGTTGCCCTGCTATTAAACTTAATAGTCACCCTACTATTAAATTGAGATGTTATTCCATCATGTGTGTACAATAAAATGTTTTTACCACATTCACAAAACTCATGTTATTTTTCATCCAAATGAGAGATTATTACCTAATGAGATTTTACTTATTCCAATAAATGTATTTAATAGCTTCTTGAGAATATACTTGTAAATAATAGAAAATTGCAAGGAGAGGGACATCTGGGTGGCTCAGTCAGTAAGCGGCTGCCTTCAGCTCAGGTCATGATCCCAAAGTCCTGGGATCCAGGCCTGCATCTGGCTCCCTGCCCAGCAGGGGACCTGCTTCCTCTCCCTCTGCTTGCTGCTATGCCTACTTGTGCTCTCTATCTCTCTGTCAAATAAATAAATAAAATCTTAAAAAGAAAAGAAAATTGCAAGAACAGTAAAATACCAACACTTTTTAAAAATTAGATTCTAAAATCAGAATTTTCCTTTGGTCTCACCAATTCAATGATTAGATATTCCACAGACCCTTGTCAAGGTCATAAATATAATGTAGAAGAATATTCAAGACAGGAATACTTATAGTTACAAAAATGTAAAAATAATCAAGGGTTCATCAAGAGGGAACGTGCTGAACTTAATGTGGAACATTTAGAATAAAAATGCTGTGTAGCCATTAAAGCCAATTAAGTAGTTCTCTTTGTATGCATACAGAATGCTGGGCAAGATTTATTTAGTAAGGAAGGCAAGTTTCAGAACCCTGTATATAGTGTAATTCCATTTTTGTTTAAAAATTTTTAAATAACTGATTAAACAATTAGAGAATATCTGAAAACATACACAAGGACCTTTTACAGGAAAATGTTGTGATAACTTTGATAAGGTCAGACAAAGATTGCTTTTTTAAAAAAAATATCCATTTTGAATAAAGATTTATTGAGGTTAAGACTTACTCCTGAGTCTTTAAATTTTTCCAGGTTACTTTTCAAGCATATATTGCATAAAGTCTCTATATCTAACACTTCTCAAATTTTTAAGATTAAAGGACCGTCTTTTGCAGAATTCAGTATTATTCATTCACTATAAGAAAAGCAAATAAACTGTATTGAGTTTATATCTGAGCGGGTCAACTTTAAAGCATTCTCTGGCTAATCTATCTAACCACAAATATGACTCTGAAATTGAAGATCGACCAAAGATCCCTCTTGTTACAGAAAAACTAAAGCCCAGAAATCAGAAACCTTTATAGATCTGAAAACTTGGATTTCACAAAGATAAAAAGATCACAATAATAACAACCACAGCAACTAGTAGGAACAATTCTCTTGATAAATAGGAGAGTAAAGAAGCAGACTACTATAAAAATGATTGTACCTCCTCAGAGGAATAGTTTGTATTGAATGACCACCATCATCAACAACAAAAAATTAGTTAATTTAACTAATTTAGAAATTCAATTTAGTAGCACACCTCTGGCTAAATGAAGGTTCTGATTTTTAAAAAAATTATCTGCAGAGAGCATTCATACACACACACACACACACACACACACACACACACACCACACATTTGTTGTTTGTTTTGCTGATTTATTCTCTTTTGGAGATTCCCTAATTTAAGATTTTACACAAACACACACACACACACACACACACACACGTACTGACTGACAGCTCTTCAATTTCAGGAGACTATGCTTTCCGGTTTGTACATTCTTGTAAATGACATGTTCAGTTAGCCTGCAGGAACTACTAGTTCTTTGTGTTTCCCAGCAACAGTCTGTCCCCTTCTCTTTGGGAAGCACTTAATGAGCCATGTACTCCTGGAAGTGAAAAGAGAGCACACAAGGGCTCTGGTTCTGCTGACAGAGTAGTTTCCACCGCTCCTATGGTTTTTGGTTTTCACATTGTATTTACTTCACCTTTAATTATAGAAAGTGAGACTAGTTTCTTTGTTTCCTTTTGATTTTGGTCATCTTTCCCAAATTAACTTAAGGCTCTGTCTCTAAAATAGAAAGCTAACATCCAGTCAAGTCAGAAATATGGGGGTAAGCTTTTTTTTTTTTCTTCTTACAGATAATCTTACAGATATTGTTGAGATATTCAGCAAGACCTACACCTACATTCTAAGACTGCGGATTTAATTATATTGTTAAAACAAAAAATGAACAACTAGGTGATCTTTGGTCATCTTCAGATACAGCTAACAAAGGATCTTCCTTGCTTGTAGATAAGATCCTTAAAGCTAGCAATAGACAAAACTGTACCCTTCTTTTATGTTATACCAGCTCAGTGGCATAGAGACCCAATGCCCCCAAGCTATCCAAGAACTGTGATGTTCAAGGACACTGTAATGGCTCAGGCCACCTCCTGGCACTTTCCCAAAGAAGTTTTGCTAAAGCATCTCTCCTCTCAGATTTCAGCACACAACCGGAAAGTGACCTCACGAACATTCCCTCCATCCATATTTATGTAAGTTCTCTGTGGTTTAATTTAATAGAATTCACCTCCCTATCCAATCTAATTTTAACACAAAAACAAATACATTTCTACTTCAAGTAAAGGAAGGGTAATATGCCTATGCTTTGCTTATCTCCGTGGGCTATTGCATTGTATTCTATCATAAGGAAGCTAGTCTTTTGGGGAATACACAGAAATTATAGTAGAGCAATTAGACAGCTCAATAAAATAAAAAGGAATTTAATTCAATCAACTGAACAAGGAGAATAATCATATTAAATACAGTACTAGTGTATGGTGTGTGGAATATTATCCCAGTAATTACAAGCCTCTTGATATGTCACAAAGCACATCAAGTTAAGATAATTCAACTTAGCTAACTGATTGGCAAGAAATGTATGAAACAAACATTCCCTCACTCATTTCTATTTTGACCTCATAATAATCTATATTTCTATTTTACTTTTTTTCTGTCTTCCCTGGTAGCTTACTGTTCAACTTCTAATATAATACCTTCTATTCTCAGAACATTGCCAAAGTGTGTCTTTCTAAAGCAAATACCTCAGATGGCACAACTAGTGGCTGATTTTCCTTTATCCCCTCTTCACCCTGCACAATGATCCCATTAACTATGTTATCCTAAAACTCACCTCCCTGACTGCTTTGTCCCTCAAGGCCTTATTTTATCTTTAATCCTTTTGTTGCCTCTCTCTCTCTTCAATGGCTTCTCTTGTAGGTTTTACCCCAAAAGATGTATCTTCTTTCTATGGACCTGACCGTGGTCATCCCATAGTTACCTTGTGTGCAAGTGGAATGCCAACCAAATCTCAAACCCCAACCTGACTGCCTCCCCTCGTCCTTTTTTCCCATTCTTAGCTATTTCTAATGATGTCTTTTTTTTTAAAGATTTTATTTTTTTTATTTGACAGAAAGCATAAAAAGGGGGAACGGCAGGCAGCAGGAAAGGGAGGGGGAGAAGGAGGCTTCCTATGGAGCAGGGAGCCCCATGTGAGGCTCAATCCCAGGATCCCAAGATCATGACCTGAACTGAAGGCAACACTTAACCAACTGAGCCGCCAAGGTGCACCTCAAATGATAAGTCTTGAAATCATCTAGAACTGAACATATCCCAAAAGGAGCCCCACACTTTATTTTCTCTCTCTCACTCTGGCATATTCTACTACAGAGTCAAGAAGACTCAAATATTTAGGATCACAGTTGAGATTTTGCCCTTGAAACCTCTAAACCCTCTCTCTCTTAGCTCCTGCTTCACCTGCACCATTTCCTTTGTTTATTCGGGTTCATAAAACCTGTTGAAAAATCCATTGTGATAATCCTTGAATTAATCCACTAAATTTGAGATTTTCATCCTCTAAGTCTAGTATCCAAACTGCAGCCCCCTTTATCTGAGCCCTAACTTCTTGATTTAGCTTTAATTAAGGTTTGGCTTTCCCATTTTTTTTTTTAAATTTACAATAAAAGTAATTTCAAATGCACAGTTTTACTTGTATTTAAAATTGATGTAAAAAGTTTTTTTTAATGCTTGTGTTTCATTATAAAAACTAGAAAAGTTTTTTGTGTTTGTTTTTTCAAGGCTATATTTATTTATTTGACAGAGAGACATGGCAAAAGAGGGAACACAAGCCAGGGGAGTGGGAGTGGGAGAAGCAGGGTTCCCGCCGAGCAGAGAGCCTAATGAGGGGCTCGATTTCAGAGCCCTGGGATCATGACTGGAGCCGAAGGCAGACACTTAACAACTGAGCCACCCGGGTGCCCCTAGAAGAGTTTTAGATTTGAAAAAGAGCAAGGGCTGGGGTGCCGGCTGTGCAGTCAGTTAAGCCTCAGTTTGCTTCAGTTTGGGTCACAGTCTCAGGGTGGTGAGATCAAGTCCTGAGTCAGGCTCTGTGCTCAGTGTGGAATCTGCCTAAGCTTCTCTTTCCCTCTCCCTCTGCCCATGCCCCACACATGCAGGTATGCACACTCTCTCTCACTCTCTCTCTCTAATAAATAAATAGATCTTTGAAAAAAAGCAAGGGCTAGAACAATTATTTTATGTATGCACATAAACGAAAGAAAAATAAGTCTTATTTATTTTATTTTATTTATTTATCTGTCAGAGAGAGAGAGCGAGCACAGGCAGGCAGAGTGGCAGACAGAGGCAGAAGCAGGCTCCCTGCTGAGCAAGGAGCCCGATGTGGGACTCGATCGCAAGACGCTGGGATCATGACCTGAGCTGAAGGCAGCTGCTTAACCAACTGAGCCACCCAGGCGTCCCAGTCTTATTTATTTTAACCACCAGATTGCTCATATTTGTCCTATGAGCTTTAAATTTGTACTATATACATGTACAATGTAAACTCCATAAGAGCACGTGCTTTATCTCCAGTGACTACCTAAGTGCCAGGCATGTGGTAGGTACTCAGTAAATATTTGCTGAGTCCAATAATTATAAATTGCAACAGCTATAAGCAGGTATAAAGTTAATTTTCCCTTCCATCTCCCCATATACTTAGTTTCTATCCCCAGAGGCAATTACCATTTTAGCATTTTCTTTTGTATTTTTTTGGAGGTATTGTTAAGTCCAATCAGCATGTGTGCATTTATGCAGACAGGCAGATATATGAGTTTGTGTGTGTATGTGTGAGTGTGTGTACACACCATACTATCTTTTTTCTCAAATGGGAACAATCTATACAAATTTATCTTACCTTTTGAATGTGTATATTTTAGGGGTCATTTCTTTTTGGAAAACTCTCTCATCTTTATAAAGATGACATAGTATTCCTCGAATGAACATGTACTCAATTGATTTGACCGGTCTGTTATTGGGAGCGTTTGGGCTACCAGGATTTTGTGATTTTTAAACAATTCTTGTAGGGATCTCATTGCTCCTATGTGCCAGTATATGGAGGATAATGTCCTAGAAGTGGAATTGCTACACCAGATTAAATGCATTTAAAATTCTCACTGAGGGGCGCCTGGGTGGCTCAGTGGGTTAAAGCCTCTGCCTTCGGCTCAGGTCATGATCTCAGGGTCCTGGGATCGAGCCCCGCATCAGGCTCTCTGCTCAGCAGGGAGCCTGCTTCCTCCTCTATCTCTGCCTGCCTCTCTGACTACTTATGATCTCTGTCAAATAAATAAATAAAATCTTTAAAAAAAATAAAATTCTCATTGATATTGGCAAATTTCCTTTCATAGACATACCAATTTATATTTCCACCAAAATGGTGTATAAGAGCACCATTTTCTTTCATAGTGGCCAAGACAATGATTTTTTTTTCCTTTTTTTTTTTAATGTTTCCATCATCTGAGTTTTTTATTGTTTTGTTTTTTTAATTCCAGTGTATGGGGCACCTAGGTGGTTCAGTTGGTTAAGCCTCAGTGGGGAGTCTGCTTCTCCCTCTCCCTCTGCCTCTCCCCCTGCTTGTGGTCTCTCTTTCTCTGATAAATAAATAAATAAAAATCTTTTTAAAAAAATTTGTTTTTTGGTTTGTCTCTCTCTCTTTTTTCCTTTATTTGTTTTATTTCTTAAATTCCACATGCGATCAAAATCATACGGTATTTGTCTTTCTCTGACTGGCTTATTTCACTTAACATTACACTCTCTAGATCCACCCATGTTGCAAATGGCAAGCTTTCACTCTTATTTATGGCTGAGTAATATTCCTTCATATATATATATATATATATGTATGTATATATATACATATATATATATAGCGCCACATCTTTATCCATTCATCTAATAATATCATCAGATTTTGAGATCATTTCCACTTATGAGCTGAAAAATGGTATCACATTGTAACTTTCACGTTCTTTTTAAATATAAATAAAATATGTTCTGTTTAAGAGTCCTTACCTTTTATAGAGATCTATGGAAACACGAATGTAATTGTATAACAGCTGAGATTTGCAGCAAAATAATGAGAAGAGGGGAAACATATGAGTATAGAAGAAACAAGATTATTCGCAAAGATTGTTGAAGGGTACAGGAAGGTTGCTTATGTTTCCCAATCAATTTTTGTGTATGTCTGCAATTTGTCATAACAAAGTATTTTTAATGTGCATACAAATTTGATAAAATAATTGTCTTCTTTTTCCTGATACCAGAATAAAATTATATGATGTTCAAATTCAAAAAAGAAAAAAAGAAACATAAATAATATATATGTTAATATGTTAACAGACATATCGTATTAATTTATTCCCACATTTTAGGGGCACCTGGGTAGCTCAGTCGTTAAGTGTCTGCTTTGGGCTCAGGTCATAATCCCAGGGTCCTGGGATAGAACCCCACATTGGGCTCCCTGCTCAGCGGGGAGCCTGCTTCTCCCTCTCCCTCTGCTGCTCTCCCTGCTTGTGCTCTCTCACTCTCTCAGTCAAATAATAAATAAAATCTTTAAAACAAATTATTCTCACATTTTAAAGACATTTGTCTTCTCATTTCTATGAATTGCCAGGAATGCTATATATCATCAACTTTATTTTTACTGTTTTCTATTCTATTGTAATTTACGTCTTATCTTTTTCTCACTTTCCAACCTTACTGGCTTTGCATTTGCAATCCTCTTCCTGAAATGCTTCTAAGCAGCATCGCGTTATATCTTAACTGGGAATCTTAATTCTGAATGCAAAGAGTATCTCCAGGTGGTGGTGCAACTTGTACCAGATCATTTCGAGGTAGACAAACTGGGTGAATGGAAACAGAGATTAGACTTCTCATTGCAATAACATTCATACTTTTGGATTTTATACAATGCTTATATGTAACCTATACAGGAGCAAACACACACATTAACACACACTTGTTAATAATTTACATCCTTGTTTTTTCAGGTATAGCTTGAGTGTAATTTTGAGCTGAAGGTTATTTATCTTTACTATAATTAACACTCATAAAAACTAACTACATATGCATAATATATTCTTTGAATTCTGCCAACATGCCTAGCACATTCCTTAATCAATGCAGGTACTCAAAAACTGTTTAATTCATTTAGCAAACATTTATTGAGCTGCTGTTCTGGGAAAGTATCTTGGTAATCACTGGCAATAGGATTTACAGTCATAATCCTTGCCCTTAGAGATCCCAGTTAATGATGAAAATAAACACAGAGATAAATAACTTTAATAGGTGCAATTGAGACATGCAAAGAAAGAAGATACTAAACACGAAGCGATTATCTATCTCAGCAATTTCCAAAGACTGAGTCAAGTAGCCCCTTCTCATGATCATTTTAGTTGGTCACCAGAAACACTTTTTTATTAGATAATGATTTATTGCAAAAAATATATTCCAAAAACCCATAATTCGTGAAGATTAATTTGGTATGAGGTTACAGTAGACAGTTAATTTTAAGAAGTCAGTCACAGTAAAGAAAAAGTAAGTAAATCAGAGCTTAGAGAGAACACAGCTCTTGCAACAGTAGCGAAGCAGAGTGGTATTTGGTGTTTGACAAATGTTGATCACTCGCCAAGCAGAAACATGTTGCATTCATAACGAGGATCAGAATTAAATATTAGAATATTTTCCTTTTTTGAGGGTTTATTCTGTATCCACAATTAGGTATGTTATTCTATCCATCAATAGTCCCAATATCCCAAAGACGTGTATCTTCTTGAGGAAACAGAGATTAAGCGAAGTGATGGCACACACACAAAAAAGTGTATTCTTTAATTTCTGTACAGTCATACCTACTAGGTGCTGAGTACTGGAAGAAATAATAGCTAAGTTTACTGACCTGACCTGACCTCGTAAATTTTGGATTTGAGGGGGGAAAACAAATGCCACGTAAATAAGAGATGCTATGAAAGGAGACTCCAACTGAGCATTTGTGGTAGAACAGTTAGGGGTGGGAGGTAAGGACAGAGAAGACTTCCTTCAGCAGGTGATGTTAAATTTGGCTCTCCCAAATGAAATAGGGGTTCCTGGGCACTACACAAAGAAAGCTTCAGTGAAAGTTCCTAAGGAAGGGTATAAAAAAGTCCAGTGTGCTTGGGTACAGGGAATTCTCCAGTCCCACAAACAGTGACAGAAGAGTGCCTGTGTTTCCACAGCCCTGCCGAGGGTAATCGTCAAAGTTTTGATTTTTGTCGGTCTCATGGGTAAGAAATGGTATGTCAATAGAGTTAGGTTCCATTTCCCTTATTATGAATCTCTTTTCTTAAGTTTAAGAACTATTTGCATTTCCTTTTCCATAAACATATTATTGGCACATTTTTCTATTTAAGTAAATTCATCTTTTGTCTACAATGTGAAGTATGTATTTTCTAATTTGACACATATCTTTCATTTTTATTATTTTAATTTTTTGGTGATGAAGAAAGTTTCTATTATTTTTTAGCCAAATCAATCTGTATTTTATATTGTTTTTGAGGTTAGTGTCATATGGAGGAGTGTTATAAAATCCAAGATTACAACCTATTCTTCTGTATCTTCTTTTAGTACTTCCATTTCATCAGTTTTCAAGTGTAAATACATGATCATTGGGATTTATTTTGGCACAAAGTGTGAGGTATGGATATCATTAGATCTTCCTTGAATTATTTCCACTTGTTGCAACACCATTTGTTGAAAAATCTATCTTTCCCCAATTGATTTGAATGTTGCCTGAATGTTGCCTTTATCCAATACCAGATTCTTGTAAGTATTTGAGTCCTTTGCTGGATCCATTCTTTTTTTTTTTTAATTTAAGATTTTATTTATTTATTTGAGAGAGAGAGAGAGAGAGCAACAAGCAGGGTGAGGGGCAGAGGGAGAAGCAGGTCTACCGAGTGGAGAGCCAGACGCAGGGCCTGATCCCGGGACTCGGGAATCATGACCTGATCCCGGGACTCGGGAATCATGACCTGAACCAAAGGTAGATGTTTAACTGACTGAGCTACCCAGGTGATGAGTCTATATATTCCTGCACTAGTAATGCCATGATTTAATTACTACTGTTTATATTGTTTTGTTATCTTGTAGGGCACTTGAATAGAGTATTCACCTGTTTTAGAATTTTTCTAGTTTTTCTTATTTAAAAATTTTTCATACACATAAAAGTGGCTTTCTGCTTTAAAATTCCTTCTTTTAATTAAAATTAATTTCTTCTTTTAATTAAAATTTATACTGAGAATTAGACTAAAGGAAATAAGGGAAGGAGCCAGGGAACTATTTTAGGGAGGGCATTCTAGGGCAAAGAGATACAATGTGTCAGGGGCTAGAGCGGCAGAGAAGTATCATATGCAAAATTTTTAAATTTTTGGTATCTGCTAAGTGTCCCACTGGTTCATTTCTAGGTATCCATCTGAAAGAGATTCAAGCATACACAGGGAAAATGAGAAAAAGAAAAGGCAATCTACAAAGGTATTTATTGCAGCATTGTTTGCTCCAGTGAAAATCTGACAACTGAAATAGCACAATAGGGAAATGGTTATAAAAAAATTCCATGCTATCGACACACTATAGAACACTAAGAAGCTGTTACATGAACGGAGTAGGTTTGAAAGCATGGAAAACATGATAGAGCTATTATCTCAAGGGCAAAGTGGCATAATGAGGGGAGAGCAGGTTCATCTTCTGGAGATGCTCATGGATGTGTTTGTGGATGAAGGGATGTGACATCTGGGATCTGGCTTAGGCTCCTCCAATAGGCAGGAGCAGGTGTATGGATGAAACCAGACTAGCAGTGAGTGGACACTTACTGAGGTTAGGTTGCTGGCATAAGAGGATTAATTTCATTTTTCTCTCTACTTTGAATATGTTTGGAAAATTCCATAAAAGTAAAAAAAAAGAATTTAAAAAGAGTATCAATTCATTAAGGATTAAAATGTCAATGAAGAGGCACCTGGAGGCTCATTTAAGCATCTGCCTTTGGCTCATGTCATCAACCTGGAGACCCAGGATCAAGACCCCACTGGGCTTCCTGGTCAGCAGGGGAGTCAGCTTCTTCCTGTCCCTCTGCTGCTCCCCCTGCTTGTGCTCTCTCCCTCACTCACTCTCCCTCTCAAATAAATAAATAAATAAAATCTTTAAAAAAAATAAATAAAACATCACTGAAACATACAAGTCAAGAAATAATTCCATAAAAGCCTTGGCTGTTTTCTGTACATTTAAGGCAGGTTCTTATTAGGAAGGTAGATTTGTAATAAGTGTTTGGATATAAGAGATAATCGGTGTTCTGAGAATTAAATGAGATGATAAATGTAAATTGTTTAGCTCAGGATTTGCAATACATATAAATCCAGAAGGTTTTCTGGAAGTTGCTTTTATCACTCAAAATGTATCTCAGTAATCTTTTCCAACTATCTTTCCACCTATCCATCCATCTCCTGGGTAACAGTCACATGATATTTATTTATTTGGCTCTTCCCCATTGACATTTTCCCCTCTTGTAACTACCTTACAATGAATGTCTTCTAACACATTTGTGCACCTGTCCAATTATCTCCATGGGGTAAGCCCCAGAAGCAGATTTGCTGGATGTAAACCAATGCATTTAAATAGATTTTTCCAGGTTACCCTATAAAAAGATTGTACTCAAATACATTATCTCCAAGTAATTATGAGAGAATCTGTTTCACTACAACCTTGGCAAAGGTGCTATAAATATTTGTACATGTAAAAAAACAAACAAACATTGTCTTCTTAATGCCCGAATATGTATTCCATGCATTATTAGTGAGGGTAAATGTATATTTATGTGTCTATTTTTGTTTCTGTCATTGCAAAATACTTTTTCACTTTTGTTTTGTTTTACTTATTTTTCTATTAGATTCTTTGTCTTTATTGATTTGTTGGAGCTCTTTATATTAAGATTATTAATACTTTGTCGTATGTGTTGGAAAAGATTTTCCCTAGTTTGCCATTTGCTTTTATGTAGTTTTAAATATTTTAACCTTTATTTTATAGAATCCAGGATTTATGGCTTGCTTAGAAAAGCCTTCCTATTCCAAAATTATAAAGCTATTTTTTTCTGTAGTCCCTCACACTCATGGATTAATTTGTTTGCATTTGTACCTTTAATCCATCTGGACTTCATTACTGAGTTTGGGGTAAGAATATGCATTTTATTGCTAAATGCAGAGCCAACTGTTCTAGACTGCTTACTGAATAATTTATTGGTTATATCCAGCTGGGATTTACCACCTCATTATTATTATTTTTTGGATACTATGTATCAGCTCTTTTCACATTTTTGTTATTCCACAAACACTTTAGGACCATTTGTCGTGTTTCAAGAATATCCTGAAAGGACTACATTTGAAATACTTTAGGTAATAGGTGAGAATTGCCATTTGTGTGGCATAGTGTGTCTTCCCACTTCTAAGATATTTAGATAAACTTTATCATTAACTTCTCCATAAGTCTTTCAGTTCTTGTTAATTCCTATATATTGCATCATTTTGAGGGTTCTTTATATTTATATATGTATATATACAATACATATACATATATACATATTTAACTTTATCTATTTATTTGAGAGAGAGAGAGAGCAACAGAGAGCATAGTTGGGGAGGAGAGGGAAAAACAGGAGCCTGATGTTGGACTCATCCCAGGACCCTGGGATCATGACTCGAGCCGAAGGCAGATGTTCAACTAACTGAGCCATCCAGGCACCCCTTGAGGGTTTGTTTCCTTTCAATGAGATTATTTTTGCCTTACATTATTTTAGATATTGCTAATGTTACATTTATAACATACGATGGATGTTTGCATGCATGCGTACAGACACACACACACATGTAAATGAGATTAATAATAGAGTGCTAAGATGTGCGATGGATATGAACCTATGAAACTTTGGGTGCACCATTCTATTTGCACATGTTTCAGGATTCTATGGCCCAACAATTACCCTCCCAGATAAGTGAAATCAATGCATGTGTCCACCAAAAAAATGTGTATACAAACATTTATAGCGGTTTTTTTCACAATAGGTAAAAATCAGAAACAATCCAAAATGTCTACCACTAGGAGAAGAGATAAATTGTGATTTGTTTATGCTGTGGGGTATTACACAGCAAACCAACAATAATAAAATAACTACTGATACAAGAAACAGCATGGAAAAATCTAAAAACAATATGCCATCATTCTACTTTGTGAAGTTCGGGAACCAGCAAATTAATCTTGTAATAAAAGTCAGGACAGTGGATACTTTGGGAGAGGTTAGGTATTGTCTAGGAAGGTGGGCTAATGACCTTGGGGTATGATGGAAATTTTTAAAATCTAAAAGTAATTCATAGTATCACTGGTACATAAATGTGTAAATGATAATTGAGTTATATGCTTAAGATTGTTCAGTGTACTCAACATAAATTTTACCTACATTTTTAAAAGTAAGCTTCCTAATAGGCTTGTGCCTATCCAGTCAGTAAAATAAAAATCAAACTGGGAAAAAAAAAGAGAGAGAGAGAAAATAGTTGTCTGACCTGCCTCAAAAATCTGCTCTTGACCATAAGACTCATTCTAAGCCCCTATGCTTTGGTCTGCTTTATCTGGATAGCCCCCAATATTCGACGCAGCATGCTCCTGGAGGATCGTTCCTCCTACACCTGCTGCTCCTTATGTGTCCTATATTTCTCTTCGTGACATTTCTATCTCCTAGTCTCCCAAGCTAAAAGTTACAGCATCATGTTTTATGCCCTATAATAACTGAACATCATCTCATATAAATCTCTTTTCCCCTTTTTTACTAACACTATCTTCGAATGAACTAAAAAATAGCCTTCTGATGGGATATTCCCCACACAATCTCTGGTCCTAGTGTAGTTTGCAAAATGTTCTCAGTTTAATTTTCTAAAACGGTGCTCTCTGTCGTGAAGGAAATATTCTATAGCTGTACCATCTAATGTGTTAGCCACAAGCCACAAGTACTGGGAACTTGAAATGTGGCCAGTTTGGCTGGAAAACTAAATTATTAATTTCATTTCACTTCAATTAATTTAACCGTAAAGAGCCAGATGTGGCTAGTGTCCAGTGGGTTGGACAGTGCAGGTCTGAAGGCACAGCTCCACAGATGGGATTAGATGTTACACCTTTGCTGACTCTGGACCTGAGTAGTTCCTGAACCAGTATCAGTTCAATTGTTCCTCATACTCAAAAACAAACAAGTCATTCAGCCTAATAGACTTCTCCAAGCTGGGTTTGTTCTTTTAACATGGCTCCAGTCATTGAGTAGGAACACTTTTTAATGTAAGAACTCTTCTCAGGGATACCTGGGTGGCTCAGTTGGTTAAGAGTGTACCTTTGGCTCAGGTCATGATCCCGGGATTCTGGGATTGAGCCCCACATCCGGCTCCTTGCTAACCCAGAGCCTGCTTCTCCCTCTGTCTGCCACTCCCACTGCTTGTGCTCTGACAAATAAAAAAATAAATCTTAAAAATTTAAAAAAAAAGAGCTCTTCTCACCAGTGACCATAAATGCTAGATTATTTTTAAGTTGACTGACTCTGTTCTACAGGTGTCCCAAAGGTTTCTACTTACCACCCCCCATTTAAAAAGCATTTTATTGGAGCCTCCAATCCAAATGACAGATACTATGTGTGACTGAAGCCAGGCTGTATTGTCTATTAAATGTACAGATAAGCAGAAATTATAAACTTAATTGGATCCAATCAAAACTTGGGTTATTCATTTATGGTATACCAATAGGATATAACTATACAGCTATTAAAATGATTTAGATTTGTACTGACACATAAATATATTTATATCAAATTATAATATAAAATCAGCAGGATATCAAATACTAAACATCCCAATCCTAATTTATTTTTAATATGAAAATATGCATACATTGACAGACGAATAAATTGAAAGAAAATACATTAAAATGTTAACAGCAGTCATTTATCTCCAGGTGGTAGAATTTGTAGTCAATCAAAATTTTCTATGCTAATTGATATTAACACTCTTTAAAAATGAAAACAGCATATTCAAATCCAGCAGGATATTTCCAAATCAGATGTAATTTCTGAGTTAGTAACCATTATCTGTAAAATCCACACATCGCTAAAATAACAGGCAAACAGAAATCCCAAGGTTAGCTTTTTAAATTATTCAACAATAGGTCTCTACTGATGGAGATTCTGGGAAAGACTCCATATATGTCCCCAAACAATGTCAAGTGAAATTCTATGGTGGGAGCAGTATTCTAGGAAATGTTTACCAATTCCAAAAATTGGAAATATATCTATTCAAAGATTTAAATTGAAAAGAGGAAAGGAAAACTAATTATTAAAAAGGGGATTAAAAAAATAATGTCACAATGGAGATGACTTTTCTAAACACAGCACATTACCCAGACACTATAGAAGACTCAGCTACATGACAAAAACTACAAAAAGCAGTATCAAAAACAAATGACTGAGAAGTCTGCAACTAATATCATCCAGGAGAAATTTCTGGCTGACCAGTGCACAGGTCTTCAGGGGGTTTTCCACAGCTTTGAAGAGGGAACTGGTTCCGGGTTCACCTCCCTGCTGATGGAACATCTCTGTCGATTATGGCAAGAAGTCCAAGCTGGAGTTCTCCATTTACCCAGCCCCTCAGGTTTCCACAGCTGTAGTTGAGCCCTACTCCATCCTCACTACCCACACCACCCTGGAGCACTTGATTGTGCCTTCTTGGTAGACAACGAGGCCTTCTATAACATAAGTCGTAGAAACCTCGATATCGAACGCCCAACCTACACCTAACCGCCTTATTAGTCAGATTCTGTCCTCAATCACAGCTTCCCTCAGATTTGATGTAGCTCTGAATGTTGATCTGACAGAATTCCAGACCAACCTGGTGCCCTATCCCTGTATCCACTTCCCTCTGGCCACCTATGCCCATCATCTCTGCTGAGAAAGCCTATCATGAACAGCTTACAGTAGCAGAGATCACTAACATGAAAATATAGATATTTTCTATAAATCCAGAGAACAGAGAACAAAAATATACATGAGATATAAGTGCAAAATTCAAAATAGTCATTATTTTGGGAAAGGAGAAAAAGAAAATTAGAAGCTGATAGATAGTTTCTAAGGTACTTGTAAGCTATTTTTTTCTTTCAATTAAGTGATGGGTTCACAAGTGTTTGATTATTCTATAGTCACTCTGTGTGTGTGTGTGTGTGTGTGTGTGTAGTCTATCTACATATGTGTATTCTGTATGTACGTTTCCAGAAAAAATTAATTGTGTTAAACACGATTTGATTACCTTGTGGGTCAGAGTAAAGAGAAAGAAACAATTTTGAATGAAAATGTACATTGATATTTCTGTGGAGAACTATGACATACATAAAAATTATAAGGTACATACTTTTGACCCAATATTTCTACCTCTAGGAAACTTACTCTAAATATATACTTAAACGTGTATTATATGAAATTACATTATACAGGCTATTTATTGTAACATCATGAGTTACAGTAAAAATGGGAAAACAATTTATTGACAGGGAGCCTAGTATATAAAACACAGTAGTATATTCTTAATACACATGCATCTGTAACAAAGAATAAAGAAAAAAAAGAAGATAGATAAAGGAATTTCATGATATATTATTTTGTGAAAAACTATGTGGGAAATATGCTATAATTAGTTTATTAAAAAGAAATACATACATGCTTGTGTATTTACAGACTCTCTGGAGAGGGATACTTGGTTGGATGAAAGAGCACATGGAAGAAAGGGTGAGTATTATCTATTTATTTAAAAAGTTTCCACATAGCTTTATAATTAGTCATCAAAGTAAATTAAGTGCATTTTATAATTATACATAGTATAATTCCAGTTACATAAACTAACAACAGAGGAAAGGAAATTGCAAGAAACACTCGATAGCAAATTAATTATAGTTGCATTTTTGTGACCGAGCACAGGGGCTCGTTCACATTTCTCCTTTTTCATAAGGACAGCTCATGGACACTTAACACAAACTTCCAGTGTTTTTTATGAGTTATCGTAAGGAGTTGGTCCTGACAAAATTTGAAAAAAGATAAAATATTAGTTCCTTCTTCCTGTGTGGGGAAAAAAATTTTTTTTGCGGGGGGGGATTTTCAGTTACCCTCTCACATCATTTAACAAAAGCTGGAGTAACAGTTCTTAGCTTGTTGGTGAATGCATAAAAAGATACCTCCTCAGTTTAACTGGAAACATACAATATTCAAACTTCCCAGGTGAATTGCTTTCTTCCTTGAGGAGAGGGAAGAGGTGAGGAGGAGGAAGTGTTGTAACTATTTTTCTAGTCAACAAGAGGATCTAGGCTAGTTTGTGACATTGCCCTGTGAGAATACCACAACACAGCCCCCCAAAGACTACACAGAGTTATTTGATTTTGTCACATCAAAACTAGAGACTCAATGTGTTTGTGTGTCTGAGTCGAGAGAGGTGATAAACCCAATGTAGCAAAATGCAAAGTTATATTGATGTTCACTGATACTCTAGTTTTGATGTGACAAAATCAAATAACTCTGTGTAGTCTTTGGGGGGCTGTGTTGTGGTATTCTCACAGGGCAATGTCACAAACTAGCCTAGATCCTCTTGTTGACTAGAAAAATAGTTACAACACTTCCTCCTCCTCACCTCTTCCCTCTCCTCAAGGAAGAAAGCAATTCACCTGGGAAGTTTGAATATTGTATGTTTTCTTTTCTATAGGATTTTTTATTTGTTTTAAAAAGTTGAGTTAAAAGGAAAGAAAAATTTGGCTAGGAAGGCTTTCCTAATAGTGAAAATTTAATATAGAAAGTTCTCTAGTCTCAGCCAATTTCTAATATGGGAGGCCTAAGAGTGGAGGATTGGGGTGTGGTTGAGTGGGCCATATCTGAGCCTTTGGTTGCAGGGGTAGTGCTCTTATATAAAAGACACTACTATGCCTTACCTACATCTGTTTTTTAACACACTGGTATCATTCTGGTCCTTATGAACTATCATAACAACATATACCCTATATTAACTATTTCTTGCAGTATAATAATATTACTATAAATTTCCTACCTCAAAACATTTGTCATCTCGCAGATAAGGCGTTGGGAATGGCTCACCTCAGGGCTCTGCCATGCTGTAATTAAGATGTCAACCAGGGCTGTTATCTTTTGAAAGCTTTTTTTTTTTTTTTTTGAGATTTTATTTATTTATTTGAGAGAGAGAGAGAGAGAATGAGAAAGGGGAGGGTCAGAGGGAGAAGCAAACTCCCTGCCGAGCAGGGAGCCTGATGTGGGACTTGATCCTGGGACTCCAGGATCATGACTTGAGCTGAAAGCAGTCACTTAACCAACTGAGCCACCCAGGCACCCCTATCTTTTGGAAGCTTTACTGGAGAAAGATTCACTTTCAAACTCTTGAGATTGTTGAAGGCATTTATTTCCTGGATGTGACTGAGAGACTCCGTTTCGTGCTGACTATTGGCCAGAGGCTTCCCACTGTTCCTTGACATAATGACCACCCCAAAGTCCACTTGCTTCATCAAAGTCGGCAAGGGAGAAAGCCTCTCCCAAGGACAAATGTTAGAATCTTACATCACATAATGACAGATGCAATATCTTGTCACCTTTGCTATATTCTATGGGTTAGAAGCAAATTCCAGGTCTTGCCTATACTCCACGGGGGTGGATTAACACACACACCAAGACCAGGCAGTGGGGTCAGGAGGCCCCTTTACAGACTGTCTGCCACACCACCTTAGCAGGAGAAAGTATTTTTTTTTAAGAATGTTCAAACTGCTCTTCCTTATATTTTCAGAGATCATGTGCATCATTTGTTATCATCTTTAAGACCCTCCCCACTTTCCCATTTTAAATAGTTGAAGCCCAGTCTCTCCTAGAGGATATTTGTATTATTTGTGCCATTTGATTCTAGTTTGGATATTTCCAAATTAGGAATATTAAATAATCTAGGAGAATCTTTTATCCTAGATTACACTGTTCTTATGTGTATATAATCACCATAGAGGTCAACTTAAAAATATCTTTAGAAATTGGTATAACTTTATAATTTGGAAAGGTTTCTGAAATTTTACATCATTTTCTATGGGCCATATTTTCTCAGTGATATCTGTGGTCCATGGTATTTTCTTATTACATTGTTTATGCTATAATCTTTTCTTTCGCCAAGAACAGGTACTATTCCCAATGTCTTAATTTCAAAAACATTGTATACTTTTTCACTCCTTCCTGAAAGTGAAGATATTCTTAAGATATCCACAGATACTAATATACAAATCAAATGGAAAGAGGTCAAAAACTTCCTTTATCATTGATTATATTTGTAAAAGTAATTTTATATTCTGAGTAAATAGAGATAAACCTTAAATCAAAGGGGTTTGCAGATACTATAGATCAATCTTTACTCTAAGGCATTTTTACTGAATGCCTCCCAGCTGCCAGACAATGGAATATTTTGGGGGATGCAGACTGACATTCTAGGAACTCATATTCAATAAGAATACCATCCTTCTATATGATGCAGCCAATTATGTGAAGATGCAACTTACGACTATAGTTTTTCTGTGTAAACCTGTGCATCAGAGAAAAAGATGAAACAAGACACGGACCTTTCTCTGAGGGAGAAACTCTTTCTCTTATTAGTCAGTCTCTGGTCCTCATATCCCTTCTTAAGGTTATCCAGAATATCTTCAATCTCCTGAAAATGAAATACATGTCCTCTCTACGGCTTGCACCCTACAAAACTGCCCAGTCAATACTGGGCTGTCAACACTCAGTTACTCAGTCAGCAGTCGGTATCCATCAAGTCAGGGCCCGCGTGGGTTTCTCTGTCCCTGGCATCGAAGGAGAACCATCAAGGGATCTTTATTCTTTCCGGGATTGCTATATACCAGACACAAAAAGCTTTAGAGTTATTGAATCATTTAATACTTTCTAACAACCCAGTAAGATCTATATTATTATTCCCTGTTTTATAGATGAGGAAGTTGAGGTACAAGAGAGGTTACATAAGGGACGCCTGGGTGGCTCAGTTGGTTAAGCGGCTGTCTTCGGCTCAGGTCATGATCCCAGCATCCTGGGATCGAGTCCCACATCGGGCTCCTTGCTCGGCAGGGAGCCTGCTTCTCCCTCTGCCTCTGTCTGCCTGTGCTCGCGCGCTCTCTCTCTCCCTCTCTCTCTAACAAATAAATAAAAATTTAAAAAAAAAAAAAAGAGAGGTTACATAATTCCTTCAAGGATTCATATCTAGTGAAGAGGAGGCAGTAGACTTGGGGCCAAGCCGGCAATCCAACCTAATGTTCTTCTGCAGCCTTTGGTATCAATTCACTGAGAATTGGAATCAATTCCTGAGAATGGAAATGGGACATGAAAAAGAGTGGTGCCTGATAACGCCAACAGCATAGCTTTGACTGCTCCAGAACAGTTCCTCCTTCAAGGTAAGAGTGATGCTTGGCTTTCTTGGTCAGACATGCATTCTGTCATTGAAAAGAATGCAAATTAAATTTGGGTACATCTGCTCTTGATTTTTTAAGGATTTATACTTATACCCTTCTCTGGTGCTTTCTTCAGTGATTATCATGTAGAGGAAAAATCATTTTTCAAGAACCTTCCAAAGCCAAATCATGCCTGGGGTAAACCTTGAGGAAACCATGTTTCCCCCCACCCAACACTGGCCATACTAAAACCCCATTTTTCTACAGGTATATGATAAAATCAGGAGGGTTCTTTGGATTCCTCTTTTTTGATCCTAGGCAATGTTCAAAGGTCATTCTATCTTCTCAGACCAAAGTCATTCTTTTCATTAACTGTAATTGGCTTTAGGATACTTGCTAATTCTGCCCCTTTTGTTGAGTGTTCCAAGAGTTAATAATGGGTTTCAGTGCCCTCAGGGCCTCCCTATCTCAGTTTCCCAGATGTAAGGATTCCTAAAAGAATCCAAAGTTCTTGCCAGGGGTCAAAAACTAGTAGACAAACATTTTTGTTGTTGTTGTTAGAATTTTATTTGACTTCAAATAGAAATACTGATTTGTATTTCTCTTGGAAGATCTGGCAGCAATGGACCCTTTGCTTCTAACCAACAAATATTTTTGTGGAATGGAAAGCCTCTAGTTCACCCTAGTTAGCACTGCTCTGCTTCATTCTTCTTGACACCTGTAGGAGTTCAATTCACTAGTCTAAATCTGTGGTATGCAGGGTGCTCTGTAGCTAAGTAGCACCAGCATTACCTAGAACTTTCAGAAATGCAGAATTACAGGCCCATTTCATATCTGCTTCATCAGAGTCCACTTTTTTAGCAAGAAGCCTAGAAGATTTCATTGTACATTAATGTTTAGGAGGCCCTGATCACTTCCTGTTTCACCCTTACTCACCACCTACTAACGTGCAATTTTATATTACAGCAATACTGTGATTTTCCTACTCAAACCAGTGTCTTGTCTTCTTGACCTTATGGTGAGATCTGTTTTGCCTAAATGGCCTTCTCCAAGCCACCTACATTGCCCTAGAAAACTCAGACTCATCTTTAAATTTCTGCTTAGAGGGCACTTGCCTCTAGGACTTTTCAGCAACCCATCCTCACCCCAACTATAATGAGGTAAACCATTCCTCCTCTATGTTCTGCTAATACCCTGTATGTGATTCTTCAAGATCATAGCTGTTGAGTTCTGTGGTTGTCTACTGTGAACTCTTGATGAGCTCAGTGAATGTTCTAATCATTTTTCTAGGTCTAGGTCATACAAGTGGGTTGAAAGGTGGCCCTCAAATAGTGATATATTCATGGTCTAATTCCATAAACCTGTGGCGATGACCTTATATGGTAAAAGGGTCTTTGCCAGTATAATCAAATTAAAGACCCCCAAATAAGATCATCATGGGTTATCCTGTGGGCAGGAAATACACTAACAAGTGTCCTTATAAGAGACACACAGATGGGGCACAGTGGGTTAAGTCTCTGCCTTTGGCTCAGGTCATGATCCCAGGGTCCTGGGATTGAGCCCCGCATCGGGCTCTCTGCTCAGCGGGGAGCCTGCTTCCCCTCTCTCTCTGCCTCTCTGCCTACTTGTGATCTCTGTCAAATAAATAAAATATTAAAAAAAAAAAGAGACACACAGAGGAGGAGGAGAAAGCCAGCTGAAGGTGGAGGCAGAGATTGGAATGATGCAGGCAGAAGATGAGAACACTTGGAGCCATCAGGAGTTGAATAAGCATAGGAAGATTCTTTCGTAGAGCCTTCAGCAGGAATACCACATCCAAACAACCTTAATCTTAGACTTCTGGCCTCCAGAACTGCCAGAGAATGTAATTCTATTGTTTTAAGCCAATCAGTTTGTAACAACCTGTTATAGCAGACAGTCCTAAGAAACTAAGAAAGTGCCTGATATATTTTGATAATTTTCCAATTGCATAACAACTGCATAACAATACTGAGCTCCTTCTAGCTACCAGGCATTTTTTTTCCCAGATACTTTTCAAATATTTTGAGAGATAAATTGCAGGACAGGTGGCAAGGTGGCATGGGAAAAGGGTGTGCAGACGTACAACGTAGAAGGCGCTCAGGAGGATAGCGTTTATCACATGCATTCCCATTTAAAGAACTGGACTGGAAAATTCTCATTTAAGGAACCAGAAAATTTCAGATGAAATTTTTTAAAGAAGATTTATTTATTTATATTAGAGAGAGTGTGCTTGAGTGAGTAGGGGGAGGGACAGAGGGAGAGAGAGAGAATCCCCAAGCAGACTCCCCACTGAGCTCAGACCTGCTCAGGGGCTCAATTCCTGGACCCTGAGATCATGACCTGAGCCAAAATCAAGTTGGATACTGAACCAACTGAGCCACGCAGGTGCCCCCAGATGAAGTTTTTAATAATCAACTGAAGATGATGAGCCACCTGTAGGAGTTCATCAGCTTATTTCACATGCCAGTCAGCTTGCTCAAAGGCCCATGAAATCTTGAAAACAATAATACAGCCAATCAGAAAGAGGAACACTTACAGGATAGATGGGTCAAAGAGTCAAAGAATACCAAAACCTAATTAAGCTCGGTTTCCAAATGCATGAAAAGTGAAACATCTTTATGTTTTTCATAACTTTCCCCCCTCATAACCTTAGAGGGCCTACAGGAAATGCTGTTCTTTATAGCAAATGAATATTTAGGTTAAACAATTCTTCGATTTTTTTTTCCCCTGAAAAATTAATTATAGTTATTTTAAAATCAAGTATGTGGTTAAAGAGTGGCACCTATAGGTAGTGCTGGGCCAGTCGATGCTTACCAACCAGCTGAGGGGAGCAGCTCTGATGGCAGCATGGCGGGGGGAGGGGGGGTGGGTGCGGAAATTCACTGTGACCGATTTCAGCTGGCTGGCACAGTTCCTGAGAATGTCACAATCAGCTCTAGCAGTCTCTAACACAGTAACGAGAAGGGGGGACTCCCACAGAAGAATTATCAGCATTCAGATTAAAGATGTCTACTGACAAAATGGGGACAAACAGGAACTGGAAGAGGCTATTTGCTTTCCAACTCCCCGAGTAACACAAAGGAAGAAAAAAAAGGGGGCATCTCTAATGTGATCTGGTTTTTATGATACTTTATCTTTCCACACACTCAAGAGATACACAGAGAAACACACTAAATTGTTTTATTTAATTCTGTACATGACCCAGTTAAGGTAAGGGCAGTGTTCTGGAAACTATGAAAAACTGTGCCTACGAAATGAGAACTGAAATCATACGAAATGAGAACTGAAATCAACATAGCGCCCCACCCCTATGTTAAACATTAAGACCAAAGGTAATTGTGCAACTGACTTTAGGCAATTTACTCCTGAAAGATAAGACTATGAGCCACCTAAAAAAGCGACTGGATTAGCAAGAGCAACAGCATGCTCAGCAATACTTAAGCCCTTAGCCTCACTGTGATCAGTGTTGTGATGTCGCAAACTAGGCTCCAACTCTATCAGCTCTCTGCCTTGCAAAACCCACCTTAGAAATTACCTAACACAGGTCCATGACACCCTATATTCTTCACTCATTTCCCAATTTATCTTAAAGATTCTCAAAAACACATATGTTCCCTCCTTGCCCAGCTCTGGATGCTCTTATTTGGACGAATTCCTAGAGCTACAACCAGTGCCTATGGTCAAATACAGACCCCTCTCAGGACAAAAGGCAACAAGTTGAGAAAGGGAGGGAGGGGAGAATGGATGGAGTATGGCCAAGGGTGAAGAGGACACATACCAATCATCGGATGGTGGGGCTGTCAAACCAGTCTTGGATTCACCAGCCTTCCCTCCCTGTTTATGAGGGCTGTAGAGGGTTCCGTGCTGCCTGTTACTCAACATGGTTAGGGCAGAGGGAGAGCATTTCCAGTGAGCTACACACCGGCAGGAAGAGCATGCATAGAAACGGAGGCAGGAACCCCTAGTAAGGTCATGACATTCCCCAATTGTTTTCATCAGTAGCAGAGAAACTTCACTGAAGGAAGGCAGTCACACAGAGCAAGAGCAGACAACTTGGTGTATCTTCCAGTTGCTATTGACATCCTTTGTATAAGTCTCATGACAGATCCCAAAAGTAGAGTTTCAAGCTGAATCATAGACACTTTATATGCAATGTTTAATTACCATTCAAAAATATAGACATGATTTGTTTGTAATATTTCCACTTCTAGAAATTCTGCAAACATTGGGATCTACCTGGTACCGAAAGTGTCAGAACACCTCATTATCCTGAGGGGACAAGAAAATCCAGTCAACCCCTAGATTTATTTTTCCCAATCTCCTTGTTATTCTGAGTGCCTGGAAGATCCTAGCATTTCCACAATTGCCAGCTGATTAATTTATGACCTGCTAATTGTTGGTATTAACTTAATATAAATAATATTAAGGAGTATCAACTTGTCACATATTAATTAAGAGAAACATTTATTAATTTTAAATATTTAAAACAATTCCCATCCATCTGGGATTCAAACCGGTGCTTACTACTTGTTTACAGCTGTCAAACTTGGAAACCAATAGCCTGAAAAGCCCAAGTTTTTTGTTAGACCCAAGTTTAAGGAAACACAGCAGTATTGGTGGAGACCAAAATCACTCACAAAATAACCAGTAGCTAAACACTGGGCTCTGTACCAAATCCCAACTGGAACGTTTCATGTGGGTTGTTTTTTTTTTTTCCTCCAGCTATGTTCTTACAAGAATAATTTTCTGTATCAGACTTTCATTTTATCAAGTTTCTTTTAAGTGCCAACTTCGGCGATCCAGCAGCAGTGGATAGTTTATCTTTACCCAAGTTTCACTTTCTTTGCCAGCATTCAAGCTTGTCTGACGAGCTCCCACTGCCTTGCCTCCTTATCTCTCATTGCCCTTTTTCTTTCTTTCTCTCTTTAAATTGGTGAAATTGAGGTGTGCATGTTTTGCTTTTCTTAAGAATTATATAGATTTTCTCATGAGCTCCAAAGATCTTGATAACACCACAGTTAGAGTACTTTAATACTCTCATGGAAATAATCTGATAGTCAAGGTAAACTCTGAGACTGTGTGGTTATTATAAATGAAATGATACCATTTACTCTCCAGTGTTTTACATTTACTTTTTTCAAATAAATATCTTAGTTCATAAGATCGAGAAGTGCCATGAGGGTTATAATGAAGAAAAATCAAAATGAAAACTGTATGTCCAAGCCTTCCACCTCCCTCCATTCCTGCTACATAGATACAATCAACTCAATACTTACAGAATTTAGATTTCTTAATGTTTCCTTTTTAGGCATTATCAGTAGCTCCCTACCATAAGAACTCAGAATTTTTATTATCTCCCACCCCCAGATAAATTTCCCTTCCCCCATCATTTTCCAATAAAGTGATGCCAACATTTCATTGAAATCACTTTTCACTGAACTTTATGACCCAAGATATATCCTTCAGCCGAGAAAATGTAAATACTCTTCTTTCACCAACATTGTTTTCTATGGAGTTAAGCATTAAATCATTTTTTTGATATGTTTTCTTTCCTTATTTTTCAAAGCACCAATCACTAAATCATTCCTTTAATTTTCCTATGGAGCTATCAAGCTCTTGATAGTCAGACATCTCTCAAAATAACATGGAGGACATGGGGAGATTGAGAGGAGAAGGGAGTTGAGGGAAATTGGAGGGGGAGATGAACCATGAGAGACTATGGACTCTGAAAAACAACCTGAGGGGTTTTGAAGGGGCGGGGGATGGGAGGTTGGGGGAGCCAGGTGGAGGGTATTATGGAGGGCATGCATTGCATGGAGCACTGGGTGTGGTGCAAAAACTATGAATTCTGATACGCTGAAAATAAATTTAAAAAAAATCAATTCTATTTATTTTTTCCACTTCCTTCCATGAGTCTTTTGTTCTAATTTGGGCAAGCTACTGCTGATCTTCAGGATTTTTGTCTTTCACCATCATTTTAGTAATTCCCTTACCTCTTTCCTGTGTTCCACTTACCACTTCTGAGATTTTTTTTTCTTGGTGTACTCCCTCATTATAATGGAGCACATTCTATTATGGCTTTGCAAGCAAAGATATTCTACACAAATTGATAATTTGGCTAGATATGCAATGTAAGTTGGAAGCATTTCTCCCCAAAACTGGGAAAGGGATGAGTCCTTTAATTTCTATTATCAACTTTCTAGTATCAATATTGCAAAGTCCAAAGCCATTCCGAAATTGGATTTTGTTATGTGCGACCTATTCTCTCTTCTTCTGGAAGTTGGTAAGACTCTTCTCTTTATCCTGATATTCAGAGATAGCCCTAGAATGTTCTACCTTGATGTGGATGTTTTCATTCATCATACTGGCACATGAGGGACCCTTTCAATGTAAAAATCCATCAATTTAAAATGGTTTGAAATTTTCCTCCCCTCCACTTTCTCAGTTCTCTTTGTCATTCCCATTGGTCACTTGGTGAACTCCCTGGATTAGATTTCTTTTTCAATTATTTTTCATATTTTTGCTTTCCTCTCTAGGACATTTCCATTTTCTTCCGACGGTTTTACTCAATTTCGTTACTGCTGTTTTTTATGGTGTAGAGTTTTTGTTGTTGTTGTTTTATTTGTACATAGTATTTCTAGAATATCTTTTCACTTCTCTGAGAAAATGAATGGTTTTGAGGTTTTCCTCCAAATTCCACTTCTTACTGTTGCCTTTTGTCTATCACATTCCAGAGTTTCCTTAAATTATTTGTTGCTGTTTTTTAAAAATATTTTATTTATTTGAGAGAGAGTAAGTAAGCCAGCAAGTGGGAGTGGGGGAAGGGGCAGAGGGCGAGAGAGAATCCCAAGCAGACTCTACATGGAGCCCCATTCAAGGCCCAATCCCACAGCCCAAGATTGTGACCTGAGCAGATATCAAGTCAGGTGATTAACTGACTGAGCCACCCAGATCCCGTAGTTGTTAATTTTTATCGGAGTAGGGCAGAGTAGGGCACGTAAAAGGTGACCGAGAAACTATGTAAAACACCAAATACAAGGTCTTCCCTGTTAGTTTTCTAGTCTTCCTTGGAGCAAGGGATAAACCTGACTGACAACATTCCAGAAGCCATTTAGGGACCTGGGTTTCACTGTTCACAATGCAAGCTTTAACTTATTTTCCCTCTTTTCAATACTCACTATCAGCCAACATATTATAAGGCCTTCTATTTTTTTAAGATTTTATTCATTTATTTGAGAGGGAGACAGACAGTGAGGGTGCAAGAGTGGGGGTGGTGGCAGGCGGGAGGAAGAAGCAGACTCCCTGCTGAGCAGGGAGCCCAACCCAGGGCTCTATTCCAAGATGTTGGGATCATGACCTGAGCCAAAAGCTGATGCTTAACTGACTGAGCCACCCAGGAGCCCCAAAAGGCCATTTATTTTTAACAAGGCATCCATTCACCAATATTTAATGAATAGCTACTGTGAACATTCAGAGTGTTTAAGGTGAGACGGAGGTAAATAAGATATTTTTTCCAAAGGGAAAATGCATTATTTAAGCTATATGCTATGAAAGTATAGCTCTATTGTCACAAATAAACCACTAATCTTCCACTAGGGGAATAAATCTCATCATGTTCTCAACTAGCTAGTGGTCATATGTATGTCTGTATGTACACATATATATATATATATATACTTTTGATACCTAATGACATGCATTATCTTCTCCTGGACCTAGTTTTTAAAACGACAGAATAGTTTTAAACCTTGTATAGAAACTCTAATTTAGGGAAAAGTAACCAAGGAGAGGAACAGCAAATGCTTCAAAACTGGGAAACCATTAGCCAAACAGGACTCTGAGAATGCCTTGGATTTTGATACTCATGTGAAAGCCACAGGGGAGTTTCCCAGGGTAACCAATATGAACTAACAGGGAAATGGCTCTTGGGATTTCTAGTTAGTACAAAATCTTAACCTAAAATGATCCATTTTTATGAGTAGCTATAGCCTTTGTAGAATGCAGATGAGGAAGACAAGAGTGGAAGGAACGCTTCAGAAAGGCCACCACAGTTGTCTGGGTAAAAGACAAGTTTGGACTAGTGTTGTAAGAGGCAAAATAGTTTAAAACCAGAAAACTTTGAATTGGGATATATATGGAAGATAGAGTTAACAGCACTCGCTGATGGATTCAATATAGAATGGGAGCGAAATAAAGTCGTCAGCGAAGACTCCTGAGTAATTTGAAACAAAGCTTCATGAAGCTTACATAAAGCATGGGAGGCCTAAGATGTTGACACATTTGGAAACCTAGTGCTCTGAGAGTGGGAAAGATATTCTTGATGAATATTCACACATCTTTTTCATCAGGTTTTTTTTTTTATTTTTTTAAAATTTATTTGTCAGAGAGAGGGAGAGAGAACGAGCAAACACAGGCAGACAGAGAGGCAGGCAGAGGCAGAGGGAGAAGCAAGCTCCCTGCCGAGCAAGGAGCCCGATGTGGGACTCGATCCCAGGACGCTGGGATCATGACCTGAGCCGAAGGCAGCCGCTTAACCAACTGAGCCACCCAGGCGTCCCTTTCATCAGGTTTTAAAGAAGCTTTGGTCCTAAAGAGGTGAAGCATGTCACAATCCGTCTCCAGTTCCTCAAATTACTTAACCTGGAAACTATTATCTCTGCCTTTTCCTTCAACACAAGCCATCTAACTCCACGATGGTGAAAAGGATACTCTCAGAGAAAATTCACACTTAAGGTTCCTCATCTCTTAAGTTCTGAATTTCAACACCAAACGTAGGAATAGCTTTTAGCTTCAGAAATTTCACAGGCCAAAGAACAAGAGTTAAGGAGATTGCAACGAGTACCATTTGACCCTCAGATCCATCCCATTCTTCACAGGAATATCCACTAGTATCTCTGAATTATCTAGAATGACCGCATAGTTCTATCTGTATTAAGAAACACATGAGGAGTATCTTTAGTTGACTAGAGAATATTCATTAGAATAAACACAAAGCTCATTAAAATGCTCATTTAGAAAAAAAAATCACCCAAGTTCTAATAATTTTTTAGTTAAAAATTTTACTATACAAATACATAATGTAGAATTATTTTCACAAAATACATTTACCTCTCCATCAACTGCTTTTGAGAAATGTGAATTTCACTTTACTTTACTATCTTATCAGGCTTTGACTACCCCCACCTTCCCTTCCAGTCAATTCCAGTTATCTTACTGAATACCTTTAGGGAAATACAATCTGTGTGGGTGAAGAGATTAAGTTGCCTGTTATTTAAGAGTTTCTATTACTATTTGGGGATTTTTAGTGTATTTCTGACTCTAAGAGAGTTAAAAGAACGAGTTAAAAGAACGAGATGATACATATAAAATTATTTGGAAACTTACCTTGCAGACAGCATATTATAAACTTAAATTATCTTAATATGTAATATTTAAATTTACTATCGTTTTTGTCATCCTACCACATTCATCTATTGGTTAAGAGGATTCCTCTTCTCCTGTGGGTATAAATTTCCAATTTTACACTAGGTTCTTCTCAGGGCAAATTTTCCATTCTCTCCTATACTTTCCAATTTGTCAAGACACAACTAAAATGTAACCTTCTCCATCTTTTCACATTCCCTGTCTATTTGCTTTTAAACTTCCATGTACCACTGATGGATGATGTTTATCACGCTGTATCAGGAAAGCCAAGGAATCAGAATCTTAAATGATTTCCCATGAATTCTTTATCTTCTCTTTATCCTTTTCTTGCTTTACACAAGATCAAGAAAATTAACTGCAGTGAGGTCACTTACCTTTCCTTCTTTTAGCCGCAGACAGATTATTTCAAGCAGCCTGCCCTGACTCTCAACTGAAGGCAGGAGTAGGTCTAGACTGGTAGCTGCTGTGAGCCTTCCCTTAATTCTTAACCCAGAAAGGTATCAGTAGTTCATCTATAAAGAGCCTCACAGCTTGACTTTGCTACACATTTGTAGAGCACTATTTCCAAGTTATAAGTACAGTATGAAATTGGATTTTTAACTTAAATGTATCCCAGGCAAAAAACTTACCATATGCAAAATGCTTTAAGGGTAGCAATATCTTCTCAGTGTGGTGGGATGAATCTAGGCATTTCACACCACTGGTGGCCCCTGATGACCCAAGATATCCTTTAGCTTACTTACCCCAGATATCCAAGACATAGTTTCTTAAAGCAACTTCTATTTTATCTTACCTACCAACAATGTTCCTAAAACATTAGTCTGATCGGCAGTCCCAGTCACCTGAACCACACACGCCTGCTCATCACTAGAGGCCAAAAAAACTTACTCTCATCTGCACACCAAAGAGTCCACCTTCCTGGTATTATCACCATGTCTTTACACTTTAAGACTTCTAACTGTGAGCCACACACAGGCTATAGCCACTGACCAAACTAGATGTTTTGTTTCTTGCCTCTACTAATCTTCTTCTTAATTTTGGCTGTACATTGTAACCACCCAGAGAGGTCTGGAAAAATGATGTCGGGGTTCCAACCAAAATTTGAATGTAAATGGTGTGTGTCATGAGGGGTGACTTAGATATTCAGATTTTTTAAAAACTCAAGTGATTTTAGGATAAACCAAATTTGCAAACCTGCTACTGTACATGAAAAGCAATTTCTATAAAACCAACTTGCTATGAATTGAACTGTCATTGCTCCTACTCCCCCTAACATATACATAGGACAAGATGTCCTAACTTCTGGGGCGTCTGGGTGGCTCAGTGGGTTGAGCCTCTGCCTTTGGCTCGGGTCATGATGTCAGGGTCCTGGGATCAAGCCCTGCATTGGGCTCTCTGCTCATCGGGGAGCCTGCTTTCCCTCTCTCTCTCTCTGCCTGCCTCTCTGCCTACTTGTGATCTCTCCCTCTGTCAAATAAATAAATGAAAAAAAAAATGTCCTAACTTCCTGTGCCTAGGAATATGACCTTGTGTATAAATATGGTCTTTAAAATGGGGCCATACTGTAGGGTGGGCCCCTAATCCAATATAAAAGATTCCTTCATTAAAAAAACAAAACAAAACAAAACAAAATAAAACAAAAAAGTCATGTGAAGAGACAGAGCCATAGGGAGAATGCCAAGTGAAGATAAAGACAGAGAAGGAGATGATATCAATAAGCCAAGAACACCAAAGACTGTCCGCAAACCACCAGAAGCTAGGAAAGCGATATGGGACAGTCTTCAGAAGGAATCAACCCTGCCAACACCACGATTTTAGATTTCTAGCCTCCAGAACTTGGAGACACTACATTTCTTTTGTTTAAGCTACCCATTTTGTGCTACTTCATTATGACTGCCCTAGCCAACTAAACCACTTCACATGAATTTTTTTAAAGGTTTTATTTATTTGAGAGAGAAAGCACATACACAAGCACGGGGAAGGGGCAGAGGGAGAAGCAGACTCTCCCCTGAGCAGGGAGCTGGACACAGAGCTTGATCCCAGGACCCTGAGATCATGACCTGAGAGGAGGCAGACGCCCAACCAACTGAGCCACCTAGGTGCCCCTCATCCCAGACTGGCACTGCAAGGACATACTGCACTCTCTTGGATTCTAAGTTTTGGAAATAATTCTTAATAGTTAAGCTGCAAAAGCAGGAGAAATCTGACCCAAGATATGGGTGCAGTTTAAGAATCATATAGACATTAAATTCTCGTATTCTTACATAATGCATCATTTCCCTCAGGAAACTGGAGAGAGGCTTGAGAGCCACTGCTCCAAATTCTTAATCTGTGTCTCAAATAATTGTTCACTTTCAACTCACTCACCTAACCTAACCCTCCACTTCTCAGATGGGGGCTATTTGCCCCCAAGACTTTTTGTGATTTGTGCAATGACTTTTTTCTAAGCTTACATCTTTACACACACAAATTATCTATATGATGTAGTAAAAGCAAATTTTGAGAATTGCAAATAGTCAATTAAAAAAATCTGCCCCAGGGGAACCTGAGTTCAGTTGGCTGAGCATCTGACTCTTTGTTTTCAGCTCAGGTCATGATCTCAGCATCGTGGGATTGAGCCCTGCTTCTGGCTCCATTCTCAGAAGTCTGCTTGACCCTCCTCCTCTACTCCTCCCCACTTGTGCTCTGTCTCTCTCAAATAAATATTAAAAAAAAAATCTGTCCTCTGAAATAGGTAAATAAGACTTTACACTTTCTCAGACCCCAAAAGACTGAAGCCATTTTGTAATATTTTCCTTTTCTTCCCCTTTACTCTATCCTTCCTGAAGAACACAGCCCCCGCAAGATCTACAGAAACAAATACAAATGTTCCTGCCACTTCCTATAGAAATGAGCTTGCATTTTTAGGAAATCTGAATAAAATTAGACCACTGACCTACCTAGTCATGTAAAGGAACCTACTGCATAAGCAACAGGATTTGAATCAGAGCTTGTTTTTTTATAGGATGATCCAGATTATCCTGGTTACTTACTGTGACTTTAAGAAAATTAAATCACCTCCGAGTCTCAGTTTCTACATGAGGAATAAGATTAATATGTACTGGGACGCCTGGGTGGCTCAGTTGGTTAAGCGGCTGCCTTCGGCTCAGGTCATGATCCCAGCGTCCTGGGATCGAGTCCCACATCGGGCTCCTTGCTCGGCAGGGAGCCTGCTTCTCCCTCTGCCTCTGCCTGCCACTCTGTCTGCCTGTGCTCGCTCTCTCGTGCCCTCTCTCTGACTAATAAATAAAATCTTAAAAAAAAAAAGATTAATATGTACTTCTAGGTTGTTAAAAATATTAAGGGAAATAAGGTATGATAAACCATTCACATAAAAGTCCCTTTATGAATATTCTGTCATCATCATCTCAGTATTGTAGAACCACCCCTGAGCAAGGCTGCAGGAAAACCTTTCCAGGGGATCATCGAACACAGTAAATACAAAACAACATTACAGTATTATTTCTATGTTCCAAAGCATTGAATTATCAGGCTTCTTTTAAGAGACCCAATTTTCCTTGCAAGAAAGTAGTAGAATACTTGAAAAATTTTTTAAAAAGTATTCACAGTTTCTCCAACACCACCTCCCCACCCAGATAAAATACCCAGGGAAATTAAGTTCTCTGTTTAGAATGATATCAGGAAGTCTTGACACTGTCAATAATAGGATCAGTCTTAGGATGTCTTCATTTCATATGTCACTATGATGATATCCTCAAATCTAGTCTTGATCATATCTAATTGCATTTTCAGAAATCACTAGAGTCCTTAACTTAGTCTTAGAGATTCCAGACTATATTACTTTTCTAAGTTTCCAATTTTATGCTGCATATGCATTTATTATTCTAATTAGTGTAGGGTCCTTCCATTATCATCATTCATCACTCAGTTTCAACATAACCTTTTTCACTAAATATGTGTTGAAAGCCACATGAACGCGAAAACTCTGGGGTAATGAACTGGATTCCAATTCAATCAAGTGTTAGAAACTTTTATTGGATTACTTTACATGGATTCTTTTACAAAGTCAAGCTCTTTACTTTCTGGCCCCTTGTGGTTTTAGATTTCATGCTGAGGAAGACTGTGGACTAACATTAACATCACAAGAAGAAACATGAGGAAAGCAAATGCTTAGCGAGTCTGAACTTGGGCCTCCACTTGGTATACAAAGAGAAAATATGGGCCTGACGGCTCCGCAGAAGGTGAGAGAAGAGAAATTATAAATGAGGGATCTGTTTGTCACATCATAGAAGGCTATCTGCCCATACTCGCAGTCTAGGAAGACTCCAACTTTATGCATCTGCTCTCCTCTCAAGAAGACCCTTTTCAGAGGGGGAAAGACCCAGAACGTATAATCAGTTCCCATCATAGAACCTGTGAGTAAGAATTTATCTCTGGAAGCAGCAGGTAGGTCACCATTGCTGCTGGTAGGGTCTTCATATATCCCCAACTGCCACTTGGTTGCCTTTTCCACATCTACCTCCCAGTAGTGCCTCCCTGAGGTGAAACCCTCCACACCCAACACAGTGGCACCAAAGATGAATCTCCCCGGGCTGCCAGGAATGTCCTGCTGGACATTTCTGAGACTCACACTTCTCAGATCCTCAGATAAGACCAGAAAGGGATGAGCTGTTTTAGGATCCAAAGTGACAGCTCCTGCAGGGAGAAAGAAATTCATTTAAATTCAGTTAGAGTCATTCATGCCACCACCAGACATGGAGGATTTCTAACACGAAGAGGCTTGCCAATGAATGGGTACAAGCTGCAGGCATAGATATGGAAGAAGCAATCTAAAAGTTCAGGAAAGGTGACCTCCGAGCTTTGTTTCAAGAACTGGACGTCACAGAAGAGAAGGTGAGTAAGATAATGGAAGGAGATGCAATCTGAGGAGGAAGAAGACTAACGGAGTACACAGAGGTTTAGAAGAACCTGTCAGACCAGAAAGGAATTTTGGCAGACTGTAAAAATGGTATCCAATCCTAGTCACATATCAGGTGGGAGCCAACTCTGCTCCCCTAAAGATCTCCAAGCCTGGAACTCCAGGCTTCATTCCCCTAAAGACTCATTTGAATCTCCTAACAGAGAAGGATTTTCCCAGTGACTGGCTATGATTCCCCATGATTCCTGGGTTTTCCCTGTGACTGAATTGCTCTCCCCTTAAATATCACCACAGTGTGACACAGATGCCTAGAAACTGTTGCCAGCAGGCTCTTAATACTGAGTATATCAAAAGAACATATTAGCAGAGGGGAAAGCCTGTGGGAATCTTCCAGAAAAAAATCAAGCTGTGATCAAGAGAGCTCAATGTGATTTCTTATACTTGAATGAAAGTGACACTTTACTTCGTATCTCAAACTGTTCCTTATCTCTTTCTCCTCAACTGTTAAATATTGTGATTTCTCAGGGCATAGGACTGGATCTTCCTTTTTATAGCTTATACTCCTTTCTCCCTAGGTGACTTCACCTAGCCTTAGTTTTCAATACCTTCTATAGGTTCATGGCTTACTTCGTAAAGAAGCTGCCAAATACCAGTTAGAAATAACGGAAGCATTTCACACATACTATGTCCAAAATGGAACTTCAAAACTACCCCTTTCCAGTTCTACTTCAGTTAATAGCATACTTACTTCTTCAGTTGCTAAATCATAAACCAAGAGGCCTAGAATAGTTTCTTATATCTTACTTTAATGTCTAATCCAGCAGAAAGTTTTGCTGCCAAATGAACTTATATTTCTGGACCTGAAGCCCATTTCATACAATTATTAGGGTGGTCTTAAAAGCCATAAGCTTTGGGGACGCCTGGGTGGCTCAGCTGGTTAGGCGGCTGCCTTCAGCTCAGGTCATGATCCCAGCGTCCTGGGATCGAGTCCCACATCGGGCTCCTTGCTCGGCAGGGAGCCTGCTTCTCCCTCTGCCTCTGCCTGCCACTCTGTCTGCATGTGCTCACTTGCTCTCTCTCCCTGTCTCTGACAAATAAATTTAAAAAAAAGCCATAAGCTTTGAAATTTAAATTTAAGTTGTCCCAGGCTTTCAGTATTTCCAGAAGATCGGCAGAAACAAATGCAAATTCTCTCTGGAATAATGCAATAGATTCATTCTTGGATTCAATTTCTAAAAATAATATCCAAGGGAAAAAAAAATCAAACACACACAAAGTAAGAAAGCACTACTGAATGAGACCAGAAAGAAATCTGAAAAATTTAGATATTGGTATTACTAGGCACAGAACTAAAATAATTTTTGCTTACATGGTTGAAGAAAAAAGAAAAGCTTAAAAATATCTACAGGGTATAGGAAGCTGAAAGGTAAGACCAACTGGATTTGACAAACAGAATAGATTCTCTAGAAATGAAAATAAAATTAAAGTACCTATAGATGATTACAAGAAAGCTACAGATCAATATCCCTCATTAATATAAATGCAAAAATTCCTTTAAAATATTAGTACACTGAATCCAACAACATATAAAATGGATAAAAATCATTACCAAGAGTTTATTCTGAGAAGGCAAGGTTGGGCCAACATAGGAAAAAAATGTATTTAACCATATTAACACATGAAGAAAAAATTAAAATATTTTGGTAGAATATAGAAAAAGCATCCAATATTCAACATCTGTTCATGATAAAAACTTTTAACAAACTAGGAATAGAGGGAGAACTTTCTTAACTTGTTGAAAGGCAGCTATCAAAAAAACCTACAGCTCCCATCACTGAACTTGCAAGGTAAAAGACTTAACACTTTCTTGTACCCTAAGATCAAGAATGAGGCAAATGTTTCTCATTGTTCCTATTCAACATTATATTGGAGGTCCTAGGGCCAGTACCATAAGTTGAGAAAAATATAGAAAAGGCTTACATATTGGAAAAAAAGAAAAATTCCTGTATTAATAGATTACCTACCTCTGTACAAAATCCCCAAAGAATCTATAAAAAAGCCACTAGCTCTAATAAATGAGTTTAGCATGGTCATAATATATCAATGTCAATATATACAAATATTTTTATATAATAGTAATAAACTAGACATGAATAAAATTTCAATTACAAGTGGGTATTGCACTAAAAAAATAAAATTCTTAGGGATCCATCTAATATGCACAATATGTTTGCTGAAAACTTCAAAATATTGATGAGTGAAATCAAGGAAGACCTAAATAGAAATATATCATCTTATCCCAAATTAATCTATAGATTCAATGTAACACCAAAGTCTTCATTTTTTTGGTAGAAGCCAATAAGCTGATTTTAAATTTTTTGTGAAAAAGCAAATCTAGAGTAGCCAAAATTATTTTTAAAAGAACAAATTTGAAGAACTCATATGCCAATTTGAAGATTTCCTATGAAGTAAAATTCAAGCCACTGTGGTATTAGCAAAAGGTTAAAAACAACGATCAATGGAACTACTAGAGTCAGTGTAGACCAGCTTTTACATGCCAACTGATTTCAACAAAGGCGCTAAGTAAATTTAATGAAGAATAGTGTTTTCACCAAATAATGCTGGAACAACTGGACATATACATATACAAAAAAGGCAGGGGTAGGGTGTTGTACCAGATTTTGAGTCATATATAAATATAATTCCAAAAGAGTAACAGACCTAAATGTAAAAACTAAAACTTCTAGAAGAAAGAAATCTTTGAGTGGTAAAAGATCTGTTAGGATAGGATGCAAAAAAGCACAAACCATAAAAGAAAGAATCGATAAGCTGAATTTCAAAATTTAAAACTTCTGCTCTTCAAAACGTACTATTAGGTAAATGAAAATATAAATCACAGGTGAAAGAAACTGAAGATGACACAAAGAAATGGAAAGATATGCCATGCTCATACACTGGATGAACAAATATTGTTAAAGTATACACACTACTCAAAGCAATCTCTTTCAAAATATCAATAGCATTTTTCAAAGAACTGGAACAAACAATCCCAAAATTTGTATGGAACCACAAAAGACCCCAGATGGCTAAAGAAATCTTGAAAAAGAAAAATGGAGGGGCACCTGAGTGGCTCAGTGGGTTAAAGCCTCTGCCTTCAGCTCAGGTCATGATCCCAGGGTTCTGGGATCAAGCCCTGCATCCAGCTCTTTGCTTGGTGGAGAGCCTGCTTCCCTTCCTCCTCTCTCTCTCTGACTGCCTGTGATCTCTGTCTGTCAAATAAATAAATAAAATCTTAAAAAACAAAACAAAACAAAAAAGTGGAACTGGAAGGATAATTCCAGACTTCAAATTATATCAAAAAGTTATAATAATCAAAACAGTATCGGGGGGCTAGGTAGCTCAGTTGATTAGGCATCTGCCTTTGGCTTGGGTGTTGATCCCAGGGTTCTGGGATTGAGCCCCAAGTCAGGTTCCCTGCTCAGCAGGGAGTCTACTTCTCTTTCTTCCTCTGTGTTCTCTTGCTCTCAAATAAATAAATAAAATCTTAAAAAACAACAACAACAACAAAAAAAAGTACTTCACAAGAACAGACAGACAACCCAGAAATAAACCCACAACTATATGGTCAATAGATCTTCAACAAATCAGGAAAGAATATGCAATGGGAAAAAGAAAACTGGACAGCTACGTGCAAAAGAATGGAATGGAACCACTTTCTTTCATTATATGAAAAAATAAACTCAAAATGGATCAACGACTTAAATGTGAGAACTGAAACCATAAAAATCCTAGAAGAGAACACAGGTGGCAGTTTCTCTGACATAGGCCATAGCAACATTTTCTAGATAGGTCTCCTGAGGCTAGGGCAATAAAAACAAAAATAAACTACTGAGCCTATATAAGAATAAAAAACTGCACAGTGAAGGAAACAATCAACAAAACTAAAAGATAACCTACTGAATGGGAGAAGATATTTACAAATGATGTATACAATAAAAGGTTAGCATCCAAAATATATAAAGAATTGATACAACTCAACACCTGAAAAGCAAAAAAATACAACTAAAAAAATGGGCAAAAGACATGGACAAACATTCTCAAAATTAGATATACAGATGATCAACAGACACATGAAAAGATGTTCAACATCACTCATCATCAGGGAAATGTAAATCTAACTACAATGAGATACCATCTCATACCCATCAGAATGACTGAAATCAACACAAGAAACAATAGTTGTTAGTGAAAATGTGGAGAAAAAGGAACCCTAATACACTGTTGGTGGAAATGCAAACTAGTATAGCCATTGTGGAAGTATGGTAGCTCCTCAGAAACTTAAAAATAGAATAACCTTACAATCTAATTGTACTACTGGGTATTTACCCCCAAAATACAAAAACACTAATTCCAAGGGATACATGCATCCCACTGTTCGTAACAATCAAGATATGGAAGCAGCCCAAGTGTCCACTAACTGATGAATGGATAAACTGGTATATATATATACACCCACAGACACACACACAATGGAATACTATTCAGCCTACAAAAGAATGAAATCTTGCCATTTCAAACAACATGGTTGGAAATACACAGTGCTGAATGAAATAAGTCAGTCAGAGAAAGACAAATAACCACAATTTCACTCATATGTAGAATTTAAGAAACAAACAAACAAAGGAAAAAGAGACAAGCAAAAAAAAGACTATTAATTATACAGAATAAACTGATGGCTTCCGGAGGGAAGATGGTGGGGGATGGGTGAAACAGGTGAAGGGGATTAAGAGTACACTTAAAAAGAAAGTATAAATCACAGTGAGAGAAGTATTTGCAAAACATCTGACAAAGGACTGGTAATTGGAATAATATATAAAGAAATCACAGCACTAAATAATACACAACACAATTTTAAAAAATAGTGAAAATGTTTATAGATATACTTCAAAGAAATATAATAAAGTGCAAATAAACACATGAAAATATGCTCAAAATCACTAGTTATTCCAGAAACAAATTAAATTTAAAGTGAAACACAACTACAGACCTACTAGGTCTGCTTTCTTTATTTTTTTAAGTAAGTTACTTTTTTAAATATAATTTTCTTTTAAGTTTTTTGTTTGTTTAATTTGAGAGTGAGAGAAAACATGAGCAGGGGGAGAGGGAGAAGAGTAAGAAGACTCCCCCCTGATGAGGGAGTCTGATGTGGGGCTCAATCCCAAGACTCTGGAGATCATGGCCGAAGTCCAAGACAGACACTTAATCCAATGAGCCACTCAGGGATCCCAGGTCTGCCTTAAATAAGTAAAAAAAGAAGATGACAATACGAAATGCTAATGAGGATGTGGAGTAACTGAATCTCATACATCACCAGTGGGAATGCAAAATGACACAGTAAGTTTGGAAAACAAATTTTACAATCCCTTTCCTAGATACGCAATGAAGAGAAATGAAGTCATGGCCGCATAAAACTCTGTAAGCAAGTATTTATAGCATAGATTTGGAAACAACTCAAGTGGCCTTGGAAATGCAAGAGAATAAATGGTGGTATCTTCATATAATGGAGTTATCCCGCAACAAAAAAGAAGAATAAACTCTTGATACACAACAAACCTGGATGTGCCTCAAATGCTTTACGCTAAGTGAAAAAAGCCAGACACAAAAGGCCACGTACTATATGGATCCATTGACAGGACATTCCAGAAAAGGCAGAACTATGGGGTAGGAGATAATAAATCTTTCATTATACTTCTTGACATTTTTTCTTTCTTTTTTTAAAGATTTATTTGAGACACAAAGAGAAAGCAAAAGAGAGAGAGAGTGGGAGCCTGAGGGGATAAAAGGTGAGGGAGGGAGAGAATCTCAAGCAGAACTCATACTCAGGATCCTGAGATCATGACCTGAGCCAAAATCAAGAGTTGGATGCTTAACTGACTGAGCCATCCAGGCACCCCATCATTTTTTCCCTAGAAGTTTAATTTTTTTTTTTTTCTATCAGACTCTGTTTGCAATCCTGTTTCAGTCTTGGGAAAGTGGGAAAAGATATGCAAAAGAGAGCCTTTCAACATAAGATCATACAACTATTTTCTTGAGAGTTATCCAATGTATATAGTGTATTAAACTCTACAGTCATTTTAAATCCTTAAGCTCTCCAGAATCTACTTTTATTTATGGTAGGATGTTCACTTGATTCTCAGATACAAATATCAAGTGCCCTGTTATCATAGCTGTGTGTCAACTTACTTTGCAGAGTGTTGAGCATCCTGCTCATTCCTGTTACTTGGCATAGACTCAGGTCTGTGATATGGGCGGGCTCCAGACATTGAAGCAGTATTGATTCGCTCCTATTAAAGAAAGGACAATCTCAGCTATCTGTGCAGACCCAAGGCCCCCACCAATCCAGAGGATGGATGTCATTACATGACCTCCTGATCCTTACTTACCCCAATATCTCTACTCTTGTGTGCTCATGTTTCTATACTGAATCCCACCCCAATGTTTCCATTCCATTCCAAAATGAAAACTTACCTTTCCACAGAATATCTCGCATTCTACAGGGTGAAAAAGAGATAAGGTTACTATCTGAGCCACACTTCTGGTATTTGAGCCACGCCTCTTCTGAGCTGTGCCCCTGAAAATTATGTTCTAATGATGAAACTTGGTTTGTATATAATTTCCCCAGCTTTGTGGTGCTAAATCTCAGAGATCATATTTTAACACTGATTAGTAAAAGTCAGAAAAATGCTTGAAATTATTGTTATATTCCCAAGGGAAATGTTTGTGGGTTTTTTTGTCTTCTTAGTTTTATTACAGTTGGGTACTGTATAGTTTTTTTATATGGAATCTGGAACTTGCTCAATCAGATGATGTCTTGGCAAGATTTATATTTATTCTGGGTATCTTTTTTTTTCTTTTATTAAATAAATTTAACATGTAACAGTAAGTTTAAGGTGTATAGTGTGTTATTTTGATACCCTTGTATAATGTAATGATTGCCAATATAGCAATATTTATGACATCATACAATTATAATACTGTATTGTTTTATATATTCATTATACCATGCATTAGATCTCCATGGTTTATTATTATTCATTACAAGTTTGTACCGTGAAACACCATCACTCTTATCAATGCCCCTCCACCCCTACCCCATTTTCCCAATAACCAACATTTTACTTTTGTTTTTTTAAACACATTTAAATTTTTTTTTAGATTCCACATATAAGTGACATCATGCAATAGTTGTCTTTCTCCCTTATCTTGCTTAAGGCATCATGTGCTCAAGGTCTATCCATGTTGTCCAGATGGAAGGATATTTTCCTTTCTCCTGATATTCCATTATATAAATGTAATATAATTCCATTATATAAATGTAATATAATTCCATTATATAAATGTACTACATTATATAAATGTAATATAATCCCATTATATAAATGTACTACATTATATAAATGTAATATAATCCCATTATATAAATGTACTATATTTTTTTCATTCATTCATCTGTTAATGGGCATTTGGGTTATTTCCGAACATGAGAGTGTGTGTATCCCTTTGAAATCCTGTTTTCATTATCCTCTAAGTATATGCCCAGAAGTGGAATTGCTGGATCATACAGTAAATCAACTTTTAATTTTTTGAAAATTAAAAAAACTTCCATATTGTTTTCCCTCCCTTTTTACCGCATCTTCACCAGCACCCATCATCTTTTACTGATGATAGCCATTCTAACAGCTGAGAGGATCTACCTAACAGCTGTGGTTTTGATTTGCATTTCTCAAAGGCCGTTATTTCCATACCTTACGTCAGCTATCTTATCCAGAACAGTCATCACTCAAACTCTGCCCATTTACTTTCTTTTCATACACTGGGTAACAAGAGTTGAGTAGGTGAAGAAACATGCTAATAAACTGAGGACAGTGGATGGAGCTAGATCAGAAGCTAAGCTTAACTGAGTCATACCTACCTTACCTGTCCTGAAGTAGGTTTGGCCCTAGAATAGAACCTAATGGTTTAAGTGTAAGGGCTTCTCAATTAAGAGCACTCACTTTGCAAACATAAGCCTGGTGGCAGAAGGATATGGACAGTCTTAAAAAGACAATAATTTACTTGTTGAAAGGTAATGCATGCTACAAGGTTTAAAATATGCAATATTATACAAATAAATCTCACCCTTGTTTTTCCAAGGTTACCGCTCAATGTTTGTGTTCTAATCTTTGTGTTTATTTTGCCAAAGGCAGTCTGTGAATGTTAATGAGTATATGTCTATACATAGATACATATTCACTAAAACCAAACAAAAGGCAGTTCTGCATGTTTTCACTTTAATATCCTGAAAATAACTTTTACTACTATGGAATTGTTTCTTTTTTTTTTTCTGGTTGCAGAATATTCTACTGTATTGATGTGTCATAATTTGACTAATCGATTATTTACCCTATCGAGGAACCTCTCATTTCAAACTAATTATTGATAGCCTCAAGGTGAGAATTCATATCATGAAGTAGTTTTCCACTAGGCCAGGATTTTAGACAACTCATAATGTTTTTGGTGACTGAAAAATAGCCTATACCACCCTCATGTATGTTTGGAAACCATCGAATATTCTACAACTGACCCCAATGAGTACTGTCCACCTCTCCCTTCTCAAATACTGTAATGACGATCATTTCTGGAATCTTACCTGGAGGAATGCTAAGGTGTATTCCCCACACTTCTTCTCTAGCTCTGCAATGATCCTTTGGAGGCTGCAGATATGTTCAGAAAGCCTGACTTCACTCTCCTTCAGCTTATTCATGTTCTCTTTCCCCAAATCGCTCAGTCTCTGCAGAAACATCTCCTTATTACTATTTAACAAGTGGTTAACTTCTTTTATTCACTAATTTAACCATCCCTTAAACCCAATTCACTGCCTGCCACTCCAGAAATACATATAATTAGATAAGGCCCAACACCCCTCTGTGTTAAGGAAGATATCTCAATTGAAACTTGATTCTTTGACACAATATATTTATATTGATGTGGAAGGTGTGCATGTAGTCCACTTATTCAGAAAACAACCCAACCGTAAAACCGATCATATTATTTTGCCATTTTGTTCAGAAAGTTTCCTATTTCCTTCACTAAGATTTGATTCTAATAATTTAATCAATTAATAAGAAATAAACAAACCACTGATGTTTTTTAATCCTTGCAAAGATGCTGTTATTTTTTTTCTTAAAGAACACAAATGATGCGTATTATACCCTTTTGCTGATGTCACAGCGTTTTTTAAAAAAAATAATATGCTCTTGGAGAGCATTCTTTATCTGTACACATAAAGCTGTGTTATCTTTTCTAAATGCTGAACAGCATCCCATTGTACGTACATAATACAACTTATTTTGAGAGTCTTTTATTGATGGATATAAGGTTGTATTTAATCTCTTGCTATCATAAACATTACAGTGTTAATAATAATGCCTAATAGTTACCGACTGCATAATATGTACAAACACTGTTTAAAGAGCTTTATGTAGATCATCACACTCAATCCTCACAGTAGTATTATAAAGTAGGGGCATTATCCCCATTTTAATAGTGAAGGAAACTGAGTCACAGGTTAAATTAGCCACTTACAGACTAGTAAGTAGCAGAAGCCAGATAGGAACCTCATCAATCTGGCTTCAAAGACTACAAACCATGACTTTATACTGGAATATTTACAGCATTCCCTATTCTCATATCTTTCTATAGGCATGTAAGTATATTGTAAGAAAATGACCAGAAATAGAACTGCTGGGTGAATATATGTATTCTTTTAATACATTCATGGTTGTCACTGGATGTCTCATTTTTAGAATTGGCATAATGCTCAGCTCTCCCTTCTCTCATTTCCCAAACACTGTGAGCATGCAGTTTTCTACCTCTCACCTGTAGCGTTTCCTGGGATTTCTCCTTCAGCTGTGTGGCAAACTCCATCAGTTGATTCAGACCATCTTCCCTCATGTTGGAGTTGAACACACACCCTTGCAGCCTCTGGAAATTCGTCTTCTCTTCAACCATCAACTGGAACCTTATCTTATATTCAGACTCAATCATCTCTTTAAAATCCTGTTCTTCTCCCTTCAAGATAGATAAAGGTATGACAGACTTCATGTTAAACACCACGGAACATATTTATGGTCAGTTTCCAGACCTAACTCTGATATAAAGACAAGAAAATCTGAAGTACAGGGAAAGAAATAAAAGGCATAAATACAAAGGACAAAGAAAGTTTTGAGCCAAGATCAACTAACACATTACCATAATCTTAAAACGTGAAATGCAGGTAAAAAAAAGTGTTAATTGACTTAGAAAACTGAGAAATCTAAGATCAACATGACAAAGAGAAGAGGAGGAAAACTGAAAGGTGGGGCAAATGACTTTTGCTGATGCTTTGGATAGGGACAGTGAGGAAACAGGAATGAAAGGGTGACTCCCAAGGTTTTTAGAGAAAGCAACTGGAACAGAAAAAAGAGAACAAAGAAATAGATAGATCCGAAGGTGGGGACTGTATCAGCAGCTCAGGTTTTGGACATCCTGATTCTAAATAGTCACTTAGACATCCAAAGAGCGATGCTCAGTAGGAAGATGAACATGAAAGTCTATCACCTGGAAGACTGAGCTAGAGATGTACATTGGGAGTAGACAGCTTAATTATATTTCATCTCATGAGACTTCATGGAATTGAGATTTATCCAGAACCTGACCACTGCTCATCACCTCAACAGTCCCCCGGTGGGTGTCCCCACCTCTGCTCTCACCCTCCTACAGTCTAGTCTTAACCTCAGCAGCCAGAGTGCTTCTGTGAAAACTGAAATTCAATCAAGCTACCCCTGTTCAAAACTTTCCACTGGTTTCCCTATTTCATTCAAAGTCAGCAGCCCTATATGATTTGGCCCCCTTATCTTCTGACCTCACCTACCAGCTTCCACTGCCTTCCCAACCCCAAATGAGTACATACCAGATTCTTCCCAAGACTGCATAACCCAATTCCTCACCAGCTTGAGTTTTTTCAAATGCCACTTTCTGAACAAGGTCACTTTATTTCAAAGTACACCCCATTATGCTTTCCTTTTTTTTTTTTTTTTAAAGACTGCATAGCATTTACCACATAACATTCATTTTACTTGCTTTGTTCACCTTCCTTCAGTTGCAGAAGGGCTGACTTTTCTCCCCCGCCTCCTGCTGGGGTCCAACAGACCTCAGTATCTGTTGAATATATGGTGCTTAGGGATGAAAAAATGGTGATCAGTTGAAAAATTCTGGGAGAGCCAGTCAATTCTCCTCTACCATCCTCAAGTGGCCATTTATTCTCTTTAAAAACTGAAAGGAAGAAGACCCAGAATCTGGGATACTTGGCACAGAACACAGTTAAATATGAAGGAAAATATGAAATCAGAAGTGAAATGTGGGCATAACAGAGGACAAGCCCTCGTTTCAGACAGTAATTCTCAAACTGCCTTTTTATTTTTTATTTATTTTTTAAAGATTTTATTTATTTATTTGAGAGACGGAGATCACAAGTAGGCAGAGAAGCAGGCAGAGAATGAGGAGGAAGCAGGCTCCCTGCTGAGCAGAGAGCCCATCCCAGGACCCTGGGATCATGACCTGAGCCGAAGGCAGAGGCTTTAACCCACTGAGCCACCCAGGCGCCCCTCAAACTGCCTTTTTAAATTGTTTCAGGATTTATATGGCTAGCAACGGTAGAGGAGATATTCATTCTCCCCTGGCTTGGTATAAATTGTGTTATCAATCTTCTTTGCCTGTCAATAAGGCTTGCAAATGATGTTTCACAAATTTAAGAGTTAATCTGTACTTCTCTTAACATAAACAAAGTTCAGGATCTTTTTAAATGCTCAAAAGATAGCTGCATTTTCTGTTCTGTGAAATCACCTTCAATCATTTTTCCATTGAATTTCTAGCCTTTTGCTTATTGACTTTTAAGAACCCTTTATTCGTAAAGAAATTAACACTTTTCATACCTATGGATTTCAAATATTTTTCCCGCTTTGTTATTTATCTTCTGACTTTATGTTATTTGCTATCCAACATTACAGGTAATTCCCTGCTCAGACTGGAGATAAGCACTGACCTGAATCATCACCATTCTTTCTTGCTCATCAGTCAGTATGCTTTTAGCTACTTCAAGTTTCTCCTTCAATGTGTTCAATATCTCCTGGAATAACTCCTGCAGAGAAACAGATCACAGAATTCTAGCTCAAGAAATTGCTTTAGAACAGTTAGCTTTTTAATCAGAGACCACGGAAAAGGCCAATGGCCCCACGTTGGCTTAGCCTCGAAGTCTGTCTAAATATGGTACTTATCTAGTTAGTATTCTTTGATGAACAGTGCATGAGGGAATGGTCTTGGGGGGGGGGTCAGGAGATCTGTCCTCCAAGCAAGTTTGTAAGAGGAGGCAGCCAGTGCCCGAGTGTTCTGGGATCTGCAGGAGGCTCACCCTGTAACTGCCAGCAGCCTCTTGGACGCCGTACATCACGTGCCCCTCGTGCCCCTCGGAGTGGAAGCACTGGCCACAAAGCAGCATTTGGTCGTCATCACAGAACAGCTGCAGTGGTTGCCGGTGTTCCTCACAGTAGGCATCTTCTGGGGTTTTTTGCTGTAACTGGGAGTTGGGCTTCTTGGACATCCCTGCAGGCGTCCCTGGGCGACAGTTCCTACCGTGGACAACTCCCCTGCGCTCTGAGCCGGAAGAGTCACGGTGAGTTGGGGCAGTCACACTTGCCGACCTCACTGTCACTGTGCAACCCACAACCAAGCATCAGAGCAGGTCCGCGCCTTCGGAACTCCTCAAACCAGCAGGTCTTCCTCGGCCACACGCTTGGGGGAGAAGACACGAGGAGTTACACCGAGTCCTCAGATTGGAGGAGCTCTTGTGTTTTCTGAGGATTTACAGCAATGGGCGGAGAATTAGTTATAAATGTTCTCACACTATTCTCCTGTAAGGTGTTAAAAAAAAAAAAAAAGACAGCAAAAGATAAAAGAAAACGTACTTACGGAACAGCATGGCACATTAATAAGCATTGGAGGAACATCCGGGACTAGAGTGAGGCAAAGCCTGGCTTTAGGCATTTAAGGAAGCGCTCCTCTCCCAGGAACTGCGCAAACCATAATGTGGGGCTGCTTCCAGGGCCTCCTTAAGGGGCAGCGGCACGTGGGTGCCAACTTTAAGGAGGCGCCCATTTTCAGGCTCCTCTAAGTCCGCATGCGCCTGAGAGTGAGGCGCCTCAAGTGTCATGTGCAAAGCCCAACGCATGTGTCGCCCGAGAGCTGGCCAATAAAGACACCAGTTAAAAAAATATAAAGGCAACCCCCAAAATAACAACTTTCCAAAAATACTAAAGGGATTTTTTTTTTTTAATTCAGGAAACAGAACAAGGCATTATCTCCTGCATCTCCATTTCCAGACAATTCTGATTACCTTCAAGCAACAATTCTACCTCTTCTGTAGAAACATTTTATCTCAAAAGGGGTTAACCCCTGAATTTGGGAAACTTTTCCCCAAAGAGGAATTGCCTTGCCTTAATCCTTTTCTAACTCCATCTCCAGCCATTGTTACGGTGGGCACACCATAGTACAATGTATTAATTTCTTTAAAAAAAAATCCTCCGTCCTATTTACATTTGTTCCCATTTCATCTCATTAACCACTTCTTTGGACGATGTCCCTTGAAACAAATCAACCTGACAGACCTAAAAACCCCCTAATCTGTGGATTTACTACCTTCTCCACTACCCCCCCCATGCTCTCACTACCACTGAAACCTGGCGATTAACTAGACCTCCTGTCCTTTCATTATTTTTAAGATATGCAAAATATTTTTATAATTCTGAAGTTGATTAATTGTATATATATAACTTCGTTATTTGTAAGATAAATATTAAAGCAGCCGTTTTCAAAGTGTGGTACTCAAGACTTGATTTGTCTTTTTAGTGTGTTGACATGTGCACTAATCATAGATAAAACTGTTGGCATCTTTCCATTAATCAAGGAAGTAGCACCAACTGTTGTCATGTATTTTTCTTTTTTCCTTTTTGAAAAATTTTTTTTTTTATTTCAGAGAGTCGAGCGAGCACACAAGCATGAGTTGGCGGGAGGGGCAGATGGAGAAGCAGACTCCCCGCTGAGCAGGGAGCATGCCGCAGCACTGATCCCACAACCCAGGATCATGACCTAAGTTGAAGGCAGATGCTTAGCTGACTGAGCTACCCAGGCACCCCTGTACTGTATTTAATTTCTACATACTTGCATACTCTCAGTTAATTTTTTTCTTTTACTTGAGTATTCTTAATTTCTTTTTTTTTTTATATTTATTTATTAAAGCGAGAGAGCGAGCACAGGCAGACAGAGTGGCAGGCAGAGGTAGAGGGAGAAGCAGGCTCCCCGCTGAGCAAGGAGCCCCGATGTGGGACTCGATCCCAGGACGCTGGGATCATGACCTGAGTGGAAGGCAGCCGCTCAACCAACTGAGCCACCCAGGCGTCCCTTGAGTATTCTTAATTTCTTAATTCAACTTTTGAGCACAGGATTTAATTACTATTCTAGGTGACAAAATAAAAATTATATATAAAGCACTTATGCTGCATATAGGAATACAGTGGTGGTTTCAAGAAAAACACTTTCTATAACTGAGTTACAAGCCATACTAGCCACACTTTTTCACAGCACATTTTTTTGCTGAAAGAAGAAATGAGACAAATGTGGTTATTTAGATGTAGCAATTTGGAAGATATTTTCTCAAACACTAACAGAGTGACCCTGTCATTTCAAGGAAACCAACCGAGTCTCTTAGTTGTCAAAAATAAAATCCTGGCTTTGGAAAACTTGTATCTACTACTGTAAGCCTGACAGCTTCTCAAGACTTTGACAGCTTCTTTTCTGACAAAATTGGTGGTGATATTAACAAATGTGACTTGGATATTGTGTATTGAAATACATCAACATGTGGAAAGTCTGAAAACTCAGTGTACCAATATTTTCTGAAAGACCAATACATGATATTATGAGATTATGCAAGGGTAAAATGTGGATGCAAAGTGTAAGATAGACCAATATTTTAATAGAACAGAAAACATTATTGGTGATTTCAGGAAGAAAAGTCACAATTATCTGAAGAAAAGCTATTAGAATGTGCTTTCCTTTTCCAACAATGTACTTGTATGAAGACAGATGTTCTTCATACATTTCAAGTAAAATAGCATTGCAATAGATGGAATGCTGGAGCAGATGTAATAGGTAATAGCTTGAATGAACCAGAAATTAAAGAGATTTGCAAAACTGTAAAACCATGCCCCTCTTTCCTGTAATTGCTCAGAGGATTCCCCATAAAAATGTTAGGTTTACTTTTAATAAGTTGATACTTTTTTTTTTTAACTAAGTTTTAACTTGTAATACAGGAACTACAGAGAGGACACACAAAATGCTTTTTGGGCTCTTCATCAATAATTTGAGTGCAGAGTAGTCCTGAGGCCAAAGTTCAGAGAAGGCATATTCCTTAGAAATGGGATTCCTGGTAAAAATATACCTATAATTTTGGTACATTCTGCCAGATTCCAATCATAAGGTTGTACAATTTTGCATTCCAAGCAACATTAGAAAGGGTGTCACATTTTTTGCCCACTTGGTAGGTGAGAAATGCTATCTTTATATATTTTCAGTTTACATTTTATAGAAGATTTATTTATTTTAGAGACAGTGTGCATGAGTGTGAGCAGCAGGGGGAAGGGGCAGAGGAAGGAGAGAGAATCTGAAGCAGACTGCGTGCTTCCAACATGGGGCTTGATCTCCATGCACACCTGAGATCTTGACCTGAGACAAAATCAAGTGTTGGCTGCTTAACTGCCCATCCCACCCAGGCGCCCCTACATTTTATTTTCATATGCTAAAGGGCTATTTCATTTCTTTTTCTGTGAACTATATGTTTTAGACTTTTACCCGTTTTCTTTTACTAGGTTTTTGTGGTCTTTTTTCCCTCATTTTAAGAGCTATTTATACAGTGAAAAGAGCATTCCCTTGTTAATACACAGATTTCAAATATTTTCTCTCTCCTTGCCATCCATTTTGAATTTGCTCCAATTTCCGTTTTGCTACTTGGGTTCTTGAACCTCCTTGTAGTTTCCTTTGTTTTGCTTCCCTGAACATGGCCCAGACCACTCAACAGAAAAGACTGATCGGTTGCCAACTGAACACGTTCACAATCCAGCAGCCATTCCTGGCTTTATCTTACTTGATTTCTCAGCAGCAGTTAACAAAGCTGACCAAGACCCTCCCCCCCCTTGGAATGTTTTCTTTCCTTTGCTATCAAGAACATAGATCTGATATCCCACCTACTTTACTGGTCTGCTTCTCAGCAACCTTTTCAGAGCTCACATCCTCTTAAGCCTCTAAGTTTTGGGGTGCTTCAAGGGTCAATTCTAATCCCTTATTCTAGTTCCAGTATCTCCCCAGATAATTACATATCCAAAAACTTAAGCACCACTATCCAATTTAATGTTCCAACTCATTTACAATTAAATGTCTAATAATGACCCCAAGTTAGCACTTCTAAAACACTATCCAGGATTTCAACCAATGCCTTCCTTTCCCCAGCTCACCCTAAAATTCGTTCATTTATAACATCTCAACTAGTTTATGTTCAGCTCTGCCCCTACTCACACCTCCTTATCCTCAGCTCGACCCGAGTACTATTTTAAACCTAAATCAAGGTTTCTAACAACTTTCCAGTACACTTAGGATATAATCCAAATGGCTAACCAAGTTCTCTGTGGTCTTCCTGCCTGCATATAATCTCACCTCTAGCTTCCCCGAACCATTGTCCATTCCAGTTATGATGATAAATCCATCTGTGCTCTTTAACTTGGCAATGATTTTCTCTCATATTTTTGTAATTCTAGTTCCTTTTTTCTTACCTTCAGTTCTCAGTTCAAATGTCCCTTCAAAGAGGCCCTTTTAAAAATACCTAATTGGGAAATACCCTCCCACCATTCATATCCTCATTTTCTTTGTACCTAATTAAAAGTATGAACGAATATATTTGTTGGCCACTCTCCATCCACAAGAAACTAGAGTTCCTTAGATGTATCTGCACCTGACATACTAGATGCTCAATAAGTATTTTTTTAAGAAATGTTTTAAATCAGCACAAAGTTAAAAGGAAATAAGAGGACAGTGAAAAGAGAGATATTTTTGCAGAAAACAAGAGAAAGGAAAATTGGAGAATAGTATGTCTTCCTAGAATGTTGACTATGTGCTAAACTTACCAACACTTACTTCATTTTTCTTCTCTGACTTGGCTTTCTCATTTTTTATATGGTTACATTCCATAATATACATTAAATCTTCTGTAAACATTAAGTCTAGACATTTAAAGAAAACCATGACTACTGGAAATGGTCATCAGAGAAAGCTCACCTTTGTAATCCTGGGTATTTCCCTTCAGGGAAAAAGCTAAAGAGTGGTAACCGAAGGGCCTTTATCTGTTCAGCTGCTCCCTAGTCTTCCACTCCTATCCTCAGGTGGCAAACCTGTGACGTTTCAAAATTCTATCCATATAATAAATCTAGGATAGTGGTTATCAAACTTCAGCAAGCATTAGAATCATTTGAGTTTATGGAATCAGATTTCTGGGCTCCACCCCCACTCAGATTTGATAGAGCTGGGTGGAGTCTTAATTTATATTTTAATGAGCTTCTAAAAGGTGCAGTATAGCCAGTGATCGTAGTTTAATCTCTTTGGGTGGGTCACTATTTTGTTCTATCTCCAAGGTCTTAAACAGTGTCTACTACAAAGTAGCCCCTTAATCTTTTTTGTAATTTATTAATTAAATGTTTTGTAGCTATATATATATACTATATATATAACTATGTACATGTATATATAATAAATATATATCCTTTTAAATTAATTAGTTCGTTCATTCATTCATTCACAGGAAGAAATCCTTCTACAAGCCATTACCCCAGAATCTCATTGTTTTCTCCTTAGCCATACCATTTTTTTTTTAATTCGAAGTTTTAATTAATTCCTGCACTGGTAAAAATAATTCCATGAATTCTGTAAACCACTGCATAAATACTGTAGTGTAAAAAAAATCTAAACAAGTGTTAACTTGAAACAATTCACTACAAGGAAATGATGCATTATAAATACTACCTTCTGGGTTAAGAAATTTCCGTTCCAGTAACATTCCCATCGAAATACTCAGAACACACATAGATTGACGCTTCCATAAATTAATCCACACGAAGCAACCACACTGAGTAGAGGTGGACGGCGATCCCAGTTACACAAACAGCAGGGGCTAGAACCTGACCACAAACCACGAGCACTGGAGTCCAGAGGCAGCGGAAACGCCCTGGGCCTGAACGCCGCACCCCCCCCCACCGCCCCCGCCCCCTCGCGCCATACCACTTAATCTTAAAGCATCAGAGAATAATACCTGAGTTCACTGTTAGTTTTCAACGTTCACTGAAGAAGGTGATCATGGCATTAGTTGTGGGTAGAAAATAACAGCTTGAGGAACTTGTCACAGATGGGAGGTCCGGGGGGGGGGAACTATCCCATAGTTCATCCTTGGCCTCAGTGGAGAGGACACACGCACAACTTCCCAAGTTTCACAGTTCTGCCTCTGGAAGATTTTTCACTACATCCTTCAATCCCCTGCTGATCAAACTACAGTGATTTTTTTTTTTTTTTAACTTCAAGCAAGACAATGAGAAATTCCACACTTGCTATCTATGTAATCTGATTTTCCAAAACCTGGCTCCACCCTATGGAATTTTAAGTACATCTTTTTCCTTTATCTCAACACTTACTCCTCTTCTAAATCCAGATCCCCCAGGCTCCTTCAGAGAGACCACACTCATTTTTGCTTGCCTCATTCTTCCTCAGCTGGAACAATCTCCTTTTCTACTCATTTTTTTTTCTTCTATCCAATCCGCTTTTTCTGTCTTGATGCCCCCAAATTGTGAAGATTTTATCAGTTACTCTGTCATTTATTCTCATGATCCAAGCTTCATAGTTAATAAGATTTCATTTTGACAAGGAACCCTTCACAATCTTCATATCAAAAGGTAAAAAACATCAAGCAAAATTCTCATGTCTACTACAGTAGTCTCTTAAAGCCTATCTTAGATTTTAAGCAACTAGTAAATTATCAATTCTAGAAGATTAAATATTTTAACTTAAAATAATTCTAGTAGTTGTGTTACATAGCGTGCTAAGAAATTTCTCTGTTTATATAATCACACAGTCCTGTGAGACAGGTCGTATCAGAATACATTTTACAGCCGATAAAGCTGATGATTTAGAGGTTAAGTAGTTGACCCAAAGTACTCAGTAACAGAAAATTACAGATCTAAGTTTTGAGTCATAAGACTGTGATGCCAAATTTCATGATATTTAATTACCTTTATTAAGCATTATTCAGGTACGTTGCCAGTTACAAGAGAAAATGCTTCAGGTTTGCATTACAGTTTATTACAAGATTCTTTTATAGACCTAGAGCAACATTATAAAGAGCACAGATCATTTAAAGTGTTAACTCTTTTTTTTTTTTTAAAGATTTTATTCATTATTTATTTGTCAGAGAGAGAGAGAGAGAGCACGAGCACAGGCAGAGGCAGTTGGAGAAGAAGGCTCCCTGCCGAGCAAGGAGCCCGATGTGGGACTCGATCCCAGCAAGGAGCCCGATGTGGGACTCGATCCCAGGACGCTGGGATCATGACCTGAGCCGAAGGCAGCCGCTTAACCAACTGAGCCACCCAGGTGTCCCAAAAGTGTTAACTCTTTACATAGGCATGCCCTTGATTAAACATTTTTCTTTTTGGGGAGGCTGGGTGGCTCAGTGGGTTAAGGCCTCTGCCCTAGGCTTAGGTCAATATCCCAGGGTCTTGGGATCGAGCCCCGCATCAGGCTCTCTGCTCAGCGGGAAGCCTGCTTCCTCTTCTCTCACTGCCTACTTCTCTGCCTACTTGTGATCTCTGTCAAATAAATAAATATAATCTTAAAAAAAATTTTTTTTTCTACATTGTCAGAGAACAAAATGATTGGGTCATAATCCTTGTAGGTCCTTATTTCATGCGCAGCCCTAACATTTGAACATTTGTTAGCCATGGGTCCCCTCACCACAGGCCCCGAGGCACCATATGCTCAGCTTCTGGGGAGGACAAATATGGCTTGTGCCAAACAAGATATTAGTTGTTACTTCTGGGCTCATTCTGCTGCATTAGAGCCCCCTCATCCCATTTCAGAAAGTAGTGGAGATGTGGCTCTTGGTCAGCCACATTGTGGTTATTCTTCAGGAAGGGCTAGCTGCTCTCTGGTTTCTTTTCCAAGGTGGTTCTATCAGCAGCAATGGCTTAGCACTCATTGGTCTGCTCCCCACAACTCCCAAGAAGTCCAGAAGTTCATGTCCAACTATTTCCCTGAAGCATTGTTTAAGAATAAACAACATTCCTGGCAGACTGCTATGATAGGACTGTTGCCTTTCCCTTGCAGATCAGGGCTTATCTAAACCCACCCTATCAGTTTTTTTACTCTTTCAAAGGAAGCTAATCTTCCTAGGTAAGAGGAAGAGGTCACCTTTACCTCATCTAGTCCAACATGGGGATTGGTCCTCTCTTTTAACCACAGAGTATCTTCAACAAAGCAGAGGGGCTCACTGTAGCTGGGGTCAGTTAGGACCCTGAGCAAATGAAGGTCAGATTTTTGCCCAAAATCACACACTAAGAAGACTGTCATGTCTAACTGATGAAGTTAGCCTAAAGTGGATTTTGGTTCCAGCTCTGCCAGCTAACTGCCATGACCTTCAGCAAGCCACTGATTATTGAACATCATCTGCAAAATGAGAATCATTATGACCATCTTTTGTTTACATGGGAGCATTATGAGAAGTTGTATGAAACACAGGAGCAAGGTGGTAATGAGAAATCTCTCTCTGCAGTAATATCCTTTCCTTCCTTGAGTCAAGAGCATTGCCTTCCCGAAAAGGGGGTGTGCAACTGAGGTGGCAGAGAAGGTACAGAGGAGTTACAGGGAAATGAGAAATAGTGCATTTTTATGCCCCTTAATTTCTTTTAATACACATTAGAGTAGTAACTATTTATACTGAAGCACATACTGTTTTTATTAATTAGATGTTTATCCTAAATTTCAAGACCACTGGTCTCTATCATGTCCCTACTTAGGAAGGAAATGCTTTTTAATCATATCTCCATCACCAAGATATTAAAATGTGCTTGCATACAATCACTGTGAGTGATGCACCCTTATGCCTTCAACAGAAAACCAGGACTCAAAAAGCCTAGACCACACCTTGAGGTCATCTGAGCAACTAGGACATCTTGTAGGACCTGAAAGTACACTTGTGTTAAAAGATTAACATCAAATGTATAAAGATTGCTCAAACTACTGGCTATGAGCAAAAGCCACCTTATAGACTTGACAGAACTGGTTCCAATGTGAATGTAATAGCAGGAGCGCTAGCAGCTATCTTGGGTCAAATATTCTATGGGGGGAAAGCTATACATATTAAGAGAAAAAAATAGAGAAGTCTAGGTCCTTAGATGTACAGTGCCTTTCCAGATAGTAGACTGAGTAAAAGAACTTCTCTTCTATCTTATTTAACCTGCCATTAGTTTTTGACTCCTTTAGTACCCATGGTTCTTACTTATGGGGCTTTGAAGAACCAAGAGGTAAACCTGATGAAGAGTGGTGGGAAACAAAGCAAAGTTTATTGAGCCACAGTTCAAACCTGCTGAAGAGGAAAGAGACTGCAGAGGGTTGCCACAAAGTTTCTAAGTCTAGAGGTTTTTATGGGTTCTTGGGGCTGTTTTAATCTGATTAACCCTCCAAGAGCCTGTCATCCAATCAGGTTTTTGTCATCTATCTATCACATGGGAAAGGGTGGAAGGCTCCTTCCCAGGTGGTGTAAAATCCTTTCAAAGGTGGTTTCCTCTTGGGGGTAGGGTGGTCCTTTGTCCCAGCCTGCCAGCCTTCCACTATCCTTCATCAATACTTGAGGGCTCCTTTAATAACACTGCTTGTCTCAGAGTTAGCTCTGAAAGACCCAACACAAATGGCTTGATGTGGGACTAACAGTGATCGTTCTGGTTATCTTTGTTTTCTTTTAGAGGAAGTGCTTGGGGATAGGAGATGAAGCTAAGGAGGGAAGGTAGAACCTAGGGAGGAAAGACCTCTATGTAAGAACTATAAGAAATTATGTGCAATGTGCCATTTATGCCCAGTTTTTGGAGGCTAGTATGAAGAATTATTTTCCTCTGGTGTGAAAGACCTCTGGTGTGAAAGGTATCTTACAGTCACCTCAAGGGCCATGATACAGGACTTTAATATTTGTCCTTGCCTGGGTGGGATGCTAGGAAGGAGCTTAGGCAAGGAAAAGTGGTGAAGAACTCAGACTATCTGTGCTTTCTAAACTACTTGCATTTAAGAACGAAAGAAGAGTAGAATATATTGGAAAGCAGCAAACCCAAACAATTTCTCTCAAAACTGGCAGTTCCTAGCAAAAGAGGGTAGGAAAAGAAAACAGTATTTATATCTAGGCTCTATGTGTCAGGAACAGTTCCATTTGATCTTAGTCCTATGTGGATAAGCCTTGGTCTTTACTGATTGCTCCAAACTTGGAGATGTAGTAAAATGATAGAACTGTCTATGTTCTTGTTAAGTTAGCTCAATTTCACCATTGCTGAACCTCACCTGAAAATCCTCATCCATTCTAACTATCTTTGTGGTCAAGACTCAAAACCACCTTGGAAAAGTTAATAATCTTAGAATGGCGCCTGTGAACAAGGATGGAGTTACTGTGTTTCCTTATTCCCTTCTCTCACTGGACTCCCTCAATAAATCCTGCCTGAAACAAAATATAAAATGGACACTGGTAGGCAGGCCCCCAAATGGGCCTGAATTAATCAAGTAAGCCCCTAAAGAGGGCTGGGCTCTTGGTGGAAAGAAAGATTCTACATGAGGGCTGTGGAGCTTAGGCGATGGGTGGGGCACACGGGGCACTGATCAAGGAATGGCCTCTAGGAACTGAGAGCCATCTTCACCTGATAAGAAAATGGGTCCTCAGTTCTGTTACAGCAAAGAACTGAATTCGATACAATCTAAATGTATTTGGAACAACATCTTAAACTTTAGTGGAGAGTACATCCCTACCAACACCTTAATTTCAGCCTGGTGAGATCCTGAGCAGAGAACCCAGCCATGACATGCCGGATTTCTGACCTATAGAATAATGAGCTCATAAATGGAGGTTTTCAAACTGCTTAATTTGTGGTAATTTGTTACACAGCAGTATAAGACTGATACAGACAATGATGAACTGCCACTTGGTGCCCAAGAAGAGAAATAGGGTTAGAAATGGATTTTTCAGATAACTTCTGCAGCTTATGTTTTATATGGAAAACACATTAAGAATTCTGTTTTAACAAGATTTTGTTAGATCACAACGAGAGCCTCAAAAATGAACCTGGGATAGCTTTGACACAGACTTTAACTCGGAAAAAGAATTCTGAGTTGGGACATTTTTCATGACCAATATGATTTATACTTCCCGTGGGGGAGAGGGGAGAAACCTCCTTCTCCCTAAATCCAAAGGTTGGAGGACATAATTTCTTATTTTCTAAGGACTACTTTATGTGTTCGCCTGAGTTACCTAAATGTCTTTTTTTTTTTTTTTTTGAGTTACCTAAATGTCTTAACATGTTCAGTAAAATGAGTGAATTGCTGTTGGTTTCAGCAGCTTTCTGACCAGATTCTGCAGAACTCTCTCTTACAGAGAAGTCTCCTATAGATATGAAGAGTCTTACAACTTTTTGCAACAGCTTTAACTTCTCACCCATTTATAAAAGATTTGTTGTTGGATTGTTAGTGAACTGTGAAATTCCATCCTGGTTGAAGTTAGTGGCACGTTTCAGTCTTACAACTAATAACAAGTACCTGTTCTTAGCTATAGTTGTCTAGTTTAAGAAGTGAAATCCTTCAAAGGGAGTCTTACAAAGAATTGTAACATACAGATGAAAATTAAACTTCTCATCCAGCCATTTAAAAAAATCTGACTAATTATCTGCTTCCATACCCACGGAATTGTTAACAACACAATGGTATAAAAACACAAACATTTTCTTACCTTCATAGGTTAATTTGTCTAGCCTGTATGTCGCTATCAAGTTTATTGAATCATTACCACAATTAAAAAATAATGACTCTGAGTACCTTCTCCTGGCAAAGTTAATTTGGGACACACAGTTCATGAAGCACTCATATTAAAAGCCTTTCTTCCAATGTGTCATGCACAATGGTTTGAATAAACACTGACACAAGGAAATTGCAATCTAATGCAAGAGATAGACAATTAAAAAAATAATAAACTGCAACACAAAGACCATGAAGGAAAGGTACAAAGGAATAGAAGGCTTCTAGAGGAGAAGAGGAATTTGGTTATGTAAGGAGGTCTGGAAATGCTGCCTCAAGGAAGCTGAAGCTAAGAAGGTAGTTCATAGGGGAGGGCTAGGAAAGCCAGGATTCCCCGTATCCTGCTCAGGTAGCTCTCATTCATCTCTTGGACTCATTTTTAAGGTGCTTCTTGTTGGGCAAACAGTCAAGCGAAAGCTTGATATCTTCTTTAAAGTGACTGGTGGTTTGAACGGAAAGCTATTATTAAATACAGAACAAACACATTCTTTGTTTTTTTTTCCCCCTATCATCTAGATGTGTTTGGTCTCCACCTTCCAAAACCTTTTATTAGACTTTCACATGGTGTTGCCTATGGGTTTTCCACACACAGGCTTTCCTATAGAATACAAGCTGGGGGTAAAGTGTGCCTCCAAGGAATTTAGACTGTTTGGTTTTAAAAACACCAAATTTGCAAACTCAAGAATGTCTACACTTTAGTTGAGTCTTGTTATATAATTCTAGCAAACTTTACCACGCAAAAGGCCTAGTGTTTGGTTCCATTTGTAGGGCTAAACCATTTCAGGTAGTCGAGCTGTAGTTATCAATTGAATCTAATCAGTATCTTTGACTACTTCAGAGGTTTGACTTAAAAACCTCCCTAGGCATGACATTCTTGTGGTAACTTAAGCTTATAGAAATAATGAACCTGAGGTCGGTAAATATTACAGTTCTTTGCATATATTTAGATCTCTAAGTTCTACTTAGAACCCAAATCTAATGATTCAGTTGTAAGTTGTAATTGGCATTACATCGCTATTACAAGCCACATTCTCCTGCATATTAGGAAGAACACGGAGTAGATTTCACATGTTCAATACAAAAATCTTAAGAATCTGGTTATAGTTCTTACTTCAGTTAAAAAGGTGCTAATGCACTAGGGAATATTTAGCTTCTTCATTAAATGAAGTTACACTGGACTGGAAACTTCAGTTGGATATGAGTGTGGAGGCTACAGATAGCCAGAGAGTTCCATCAGGGTCACTTAGGAACCAGAGATCACACCATAACTGATAAATCCCATCCTAGGTGCATTTTTATTTATTTTTAGCAGTTCATTTGCAGCCTGCTTCAAGTGGCAAAATAGATATATACACAGGGATACTTACCGGGATCTTGTTAGAGGCCCTGGCAGCACTCTCAAGTTTACCATGTTAGTGACCTGATAGCCCCTCCAGCTTTCTATTCCTAAGCCTAAGACACACCTCCCTGCTCTTAACAAGCACCTATCATTTGATAGATTTTTATATGACTGTCTTCCTTGATTCTTTAAGTGTCCTTTTCATTTAAATCCAGCTTGATCTTGAGGGGAATGCTCTATTTTCTATATACAGGCATTTGTTATGTAACATATTTTCCTACACACACACACACACACACACACACACACAAAACCCCTCACTCCGCCAAAATCATACACTAATAGTGCTTTTATAAGTTTTGGAACAGGACACTCAATCCTGGTGCAACTTGAACCAGATGCTTATAAAAACATTAACAGTCTTCAAAAAAAAAAGTCATGGAGTAGATTAAATTACATGATGCACAACAACAAAAAAATCTCAACAGTTTTTTCATGGAGTAAAATTATTTGACAGGCTTTGGGAAGGGTTGAGGCTGAAGGAGGTGGGGAGACAGGACAAAATGCACACAGGAACAACCCAAGTTAGCATCTTTTTTTTTTTTAATTATTTTTTTTTAAGATTTTATTTATTTATTTGACAGAGAGAGAGAGCGAGAGAGCGAGCACAGGCAGACAGAGTGGCAGGCAGAGGCAGAGGGAGAAGCAGGCTCCCCGCCGAGCAAGGAGCCCGATGTGGGACTCGATCCCAGGACGCTGGGATCATGACCTGAGCCGAAGGCAGCTGCTCAACCAACTGAGCCACCCAGGCGTCCCCCAAGTTAGCATCTTCAAGTTAGTATCTGGTTAAACCAAGCCAGGGAGTGTATGAGGTCAATGCCAGTCATGTCAGTGGACAGGTTACCGCAGTGGTGCTTCCTGCATTTGTCTGTGTCCACGTACTTAACCTTCATCGGATTTTACTTGGAGCAAAACTGCAATATGCTGGTTTGAACCAGTCCTGTTTAAACCAACGTGATTTTCTTGTAACAACTCTCTTCTTTTGGATTATAGAGCATGGAATTTCTAGCCCAATGGTCAATTTCTAGACCTACTATAATTCCAAGGACGTCTGATAGGTAGTTGGACTTGGAATTTCACCTGTCATCAGTGATCATTGATTGCATCGAGGTCAGACTTTAGTACAGTTCAGGCCCTCGCTTTGGAGTTAACTGGTGTTTGAATACTCTGGTAAAGGCAGAACTATCGCCTAAAGACGGAGCTGCAGCCTTGGGTTCACTGAAGACTCCTCTTTGATTGCATGTGCATTCTGATTCAGCAGAGTCTAGGTACATTTACCTGCTCATTTCTCTCTTCCAAGGGACATGCTCTCTTGTTGGGATTTTTTGGACCTCACTCTGAAAAGAAAATTTCACTCTTCACTCCTCTCAGAGGTTGCTATGCTAGAGCTATACAAATATAATAGCACACTTAGGCAGGAGTTACAGGGTGAAAATGACTCCTAGTCAAAAAGCATCCTTTGGGGCTCCCAAACCTCCATGATTGACAGCTCAGGGATAGGAAAATAATTTAAATGCATATCACATTAAAGACCCAAAGTAATAAGATTGAGACTGAAAGACAAGACAATCTTACCTTGAAGATTCCTGTCTCCTTTTCAGTGGTAAACACAGTGAGACTCCTGTTCCTAAGAGAAAAAACGAATCTCACGAAGGAGCATCAGATCTACGACACAGACCCCCTCTAGTCTCTCTCGGTTAGGATCACATATGAGTTTTTAAGTCTATTTCTTGAGGACTTTGTTATCTCAGCCATCATCCCTACCTGCGGGGTACGCCTCCAATCTCTCACCTTGTACATATCCTTGACCTTGAGGCAGGTGCGATGGGGGCTTTCCTTCCAGTTTCCTAAGAGACACTCATAGCAAGACCTGTGTCCATGTTCAGTTGCAAATGGTTCAAAGAGCAGAAGCAGCTAGAACAAGTCACTCTTTCAGGAAGCCTGGTCGATTGTCCAGGAAGCGGCCATTGTCCTTTTCAGTGGGGCAGAGAAAGATTAAGAAGGGGAAACAAAAATCATTCATTCCAATCCACTCTTTGGCAGGAGCAGGGATTTGTCTTTGGCATTGGCTCGCCATCACATTCCCTCATCTGTTCTTGTCACTCAGGGCCGTGCTTTTAAATCCCATTCTTATCCCCCTGAGAAGTTGTCTGGGACTTTACAGGCCCTGCCCCCAACTTCTCTCGGATGCTCTTCACCACCTACGTTCATGCTGGGGACTCGCTCACCTGCAGATGCTCTGGAACCTCATGTGTGCAGCGTAGTTTTGTTAAAGTTGTGGTTCTCAAACATCGTTGCACCGAATTACCTGGAGAGCTGTAGCTATGGTGACACCTTTGTCTGTGGCTTCCAAACTTTAGAATCCAAACCTCAGAATTTGTGGGCATCTGGTTAAGGCACAGACTGCTGGACTTCGCCCCCCAAAATTCTCATTCAGTAGGTTTGAGTTGGGGCCCAAGAGCTGACATGTCTAACAAGTTGTGGTGATGCTGAGTCCACGTCCTCCATTCCAATCAGGGCACTAGGAATTCAACCAGAATCTCTGGGAAGGGGCCATGGGCTTCAGGTGTTTTCAGGTGATTCCATACGCAGCTAAGCTTGGGAACTACAACTCTAAGACTAGAAGGATTTAAAGGAGGCACGATGGGCCACCTAGAAGGAAGCATATGTGAAACGTAAATCCTAGCCCTGCCTGGGACCACAAAATAGGCTTTGTGCCCCAGTTGCCCTGCCGGCAAAGACTTCAGTCTTTTAGGGATTGTACCACCCCTGGTTACCCCTAAAAATCTTTCTTTAGTTTTCCTTAGCTTTTCAACCATGATCACAGCAATACTGCCTGCCTCCCTACCCACCCCCAAGGTCACAGCTCCTTACAGGCCTTCAGCTTTTAGTTCTTATACACGCAGTAGTTTTCCCCAGTGACACACAGTGTCTCATAAATGGCATGAGTTGCTTTGGCTCGTGAGCTCCTCTGGCTAGGACCCACATTCTTTAAGATTCTCTCCAACTATATTGGCACTGTAGCCCCACAAATATTTTTTAGTTTGGTCCTCAGAGGCCAAGAAATCACTAGGATGGTGAAGGCAGCACCAATTTTGTTTCTTCCCAAGAGATCCCACTAGCTCTTTTAAAAAGCTATGTCTCCTTCCATCATAAGGAATATAGTCAATACCGTAATAACTTTGAACGGTGACATAAAATAAGTAAGAAGTTGTGTCATCATAAACTTACATACCTCAAAGTGAGCGCCCTCTCTGACCCTAACACCTGGGGTTGCAAACAACATATAAACTTGTGAGGAGCGCCCCCTGGCTGTTTCTGGAGCCAATTACCATTAGATAGACCAGGGAGGCTAGGAGAGTCTCAGCCCGCCATCTTCAGTGCCGGCTTGCCTGGATCCTTGCACAATCAGCAAACCAGTGTTTGTTTGGTCACGGTTGTAAACACTTGGAGTTTAATATTTGTGGCACGATAGAAGCCTTGCTCTGTGGGTACTAGCATGGACTCTGTAGTCAGGCCACCTCTGTAGATCTAGGGCAAGGTTCATAACCAGTTTGTTTTCTCATCTGTAAACGGTGCTAGAATACCCACGTCATAGGGCTGTGGGAGGATTAAATGAGTAAATATATTAAAGGATTGAGAATGGTGCCTGGCACAGAGCCAGCACACTCTATTTGTATTAGTCAGTCTCATGGGTTTTTCCCCCCATAAAAAGACTGGTTTATGATGAGAGATTAAGAATCTTATAAACAAACGTTAAGATTTTCTTAAGAGACAAGTAGACTACCCCATTAAAAGGATGGGGACCTACATGTATAGGCATAAGCATCAGTTTCCTACCTATAAAATACTAGTTTAACAGGGATGATTGTTCATATTTATGTAATCTACTGGATATAGTACACCACCAGCTACGTGAAGATGTTTCATGATTCCTGCAGAATTAAGCGACAGACAGAAAGGGTGTCCTATCATAGGAGTAGGACAAAAGCAAGTGACCTTTGCACTCTTAAGTTTTTTTATTTGTATTTATTTTTTATTTTTATTTTTATTTATTTATTTATTTTTTAAAGATTTTATTCATTTGGCAGACAGAGATCACAAGTAGGCAGAGAGGCAGGCAGAGAGAGAGGAGGAAGCAGGCTCCCCACTGAGCAGAGAGCCCGATGCGGGGCTCGATTCCAGGACCCTGAGATCATGACCTGAGCCGAAGGCAGAGGCTTTAACCCACTGAGCCACCCAGGCGCCCCTATTTTTTATTTTTTAAGATTTTATTTATTGATGAGAGACAGAGAGAGAAAGGCAGAGGGAGAAGCAGGCTCCCCAACTGAGGTGGGACTCCATCCCAGGACCCTGGGATCATGACCGGAGCCTAAGGCAGGTGCTTAACCGACTGAGCCACCGAGGTGCCCCTTAAGTTGTTGTTTTGTTTTGTTTTTGTTTTTAAGAAAAATCTAGTCTTATCCTTTATGGATGGTAATCTTAGTCGCCTAGTAGCTCAAATTATCTGTAATAATCTCAAGCCCCATAATCCTCATTAAAAAGGAGAAAGACGGTAGAGTCTCTTAGCTGTCCATCTTCACTTTAGACTATGTCGTTTTATTCTTAATTGCCAATATGTGTTTGAACGACCTTTAAAGTTTTCTGTTCCTATCCCAACTCCTACAGTTTCTTTGGCTTCTCTTTTCATCTTTTTAAGAGACAAAGGACATAAACCGCCCGGCATGAAGCCGGGAGCAAGTACATTTCCAACAGTTAACTTTTCATAAAGCAAAGGGAGGAACAAGAAAGGGTCTACTCTAGAGAAAAACAAACAAACAAAAACACCTCCTGTGAAATTCTTGTTTGTGGTCAAAAGTCTGGAAGCGGACTCCCCACCTGTGTATGTCAGCAGGCGTGATGGCTGGGTTGCAGCTTTTCACCAGAACCCCGAATCCTGAAGTCACAGCACCAGGGCTCCTTCCCTGATGAGCGGGCCTCCGGGTATCACCTCTAAAGAATGAGAGAGATGACTATTGCCAAGCTGAATTGGTTTTTAAAAACTATTTCTGAGACAAAAAGAATGTTACAATAGAGACTTTTTGTTATTGTAATATTTTGATCCACTGCTGGAGCGAGCGTCTTTTATTCTTTTTTTTTTAATTTTTTTTTAAATTTATTTATTTGTCAGAGAGGGAGAGCGAGTGAGCACAGGCAGACAGAGTGGCAGGCAGAGGCAGAGGGAGAAGCAGGCTCCGAGCAAGGAGCCCGATGTGGGACTCGATCCCAGGACACTGGGATCATGACCTGAGCCGAAGGCAGTCGCTTAACCAACTGCAGTTTCTCCCAAGAAGTTTTCCCTGATTGTTCCAGCACTAAAAATGCCAAAATTTTAATAAATTTAAATACTCCATGTGTGCTTCAAGCACACCTCTTAAAATGCTTTGCAAGGTTTTTTTGTTTTGTTTTGTTTTTGCACACATATCTCCTCCCCAAGAAGAGAAATAATTTTTGCTCATATTTATATCACTTGCTGAGGTTCAATATCTATTAGTTACATAAAAACTATGTTGAAATCATAAAGCCACTACCAACATTTTATTATATCACAGCTGAAACCAATCCTCTGAGATATTTTTATCCCTCAACCTGAAGAAAATCACCTCGTTAATTGGTTTACTGCAAGTCACACCTCATGTTTCTTTGCTCCTGCACTATTCCCCCAAATTTCTTTACTGCCAAAATGTTGAAAACGCATTAAGAAGTTAAAAAGAGGGAGAGAGAGAGAAACTATACTTTTATACAAAATTTTATAAAATAAAGAAGTAAAAGTGATGCCTTCCAATTCTCCAATTCCACTGCAGCAGTATATATCTTTCCATATGTTTTCTTTCCTTTTAAATGTTATTTTGTTGTGGTAAGAACCCTTCACATGAGATCTACCTTCTTTACAAAAATTTAAGTGTGCCGTATAATACTGTTAACAATAGGCACACTGCTATTCAAGAAATCTCTGGAATTTCTTTGCCTAACTGAGACTTTATGCCCCTTGATTAACATCTCACCATTTCTGTCTTCTCCTGGCCTCTGGCAATCACCATTTTCCTTTCTGATTCTGAGTCTTTTTTTCTATTTTTATTTTTTTTAAGATTTAAAATTTTTTTTTAAGTAATCTCTACACCCAATGTGGTGCTCAAACTTAGAACCCCAAGCTCGAGTCGCACGCTCCACTGACTAAGCCAGCTGGGCGCCCCTGAGTCTATTTTAAAATAACATACTTCATGTCAGTAGTCCAGGAACTTCCAGGATTTGTCCTTTCGTGACTGCCTTATTTCATGTAGTATGCTGTCCTCATAGTTCATCCAATGTTGTCACTTATCACAGGATTTTCTTCTTTCTAAAGGCTGAATAATATTCCCTGTGTATATATGCACAATTTTCTTGGTCCTTTCATATATAAATGGGAATTTAGGTTGTTTCCACATCGTAGCTTTTGTGAATAAGACTTCAGTGAACACTGGAATGCCAACACCTCTTCCAGAACTTCAGTTTTCTTTCAGGTGAATACCCAGAAGCAGGATTGCTGGATCCTATGACAGTTCTATTATTAATTTTTGAGACATCTCCATCTTATTCTCTATGGCAGCCACATCGTTTTGTGTTCCCACCAACAGTGTACAACAGTACCATTTTTTCCACATCCTTACCAATGTTTGTCCTCTTTCTTTATTTATTTCTTCTTTTTTTAATGTATAGTGGCCATCCTGACAAGTGTGAGGTGATAACTCATTGTGGTTTTGATTTATGGTTCCCTGATGATTAGTGACATCGAGCATCTTTCCAAATAATTGTTGGTCTTTTGTGTATGGTTTTTAGGGAAATGTCTATTAAGTCTTTAGCCCATATTTTGTATTGGGCAATTGGGTTTTTTGGGGGGGGGCTATTGATTTATAGGACTTCTTTATGTATTTTGGAAATTAATCCATTCTGATACATGGTTTGCAAGTATTTTCTCCTATTCCAATGGTTGCCTTTTCACTCTGTTGTTTCCTATGTAGTGCAGAAGCTTGTTAGTTTGACGTAGTCCCATTTGTCTATAATTGTTCTTGTTGCCTGTGCTTTTGGTGTCATATTCATGAAGTCTTTTCCTCTTTCTTTCTTTCTTTCTTTCCTTCTTTCTTTTCTTCTTCTTCTTCTTCTTTTTTTTTTGAGAGGGAGAGTGTGTGTAGGTGCAAGCAGTGGGGGAGGGGGAGAGAGAGAGAGAGAGAGAGAGAGAGAATCTTAAGCAGTCAATCTCACCACTCTGAGATCATAACCTGAGCTGAAGTCAAGTCATATGCTTAACTGACTGAGCCATCCAGGCACTCCAGAATCCATACTCTTTCTATGCCTTCATGTACACAGATGCATTTTCAATATCTATAGCATGACCTCATTTTTGTAGGAAAAAATACATATATATAAAACCTATTTTTTTTATTATTTATGCTTAAACTATTTGTGGGAGTAAAAATGTATTCTCCTGTTAGTATCATAAAATGGGTATCATATCATGTCAGTGTGTATATACTGATCTGTCATTTCTAAAATGGCCATTTAGTAATAAGAAAAGCTATATTTTTTAAAGAAGAACTATTATTTTAAAGTATATATTTATGTAAGACCTTTTCTGTAATTTGTGATTAGGTATTTTCTGTATGTGTTCCAAATTCTCTTTCCCAGATTGTAATGAAAAAAAAAAGTTATTTTATTTACTTTGCTGTATAAGTGTTTAATTTCTATTTAAATTTATTAATCTTTTCTTTAGTGGTGTCTAAGCTCTGACACATGCTTTAAAAAGTCTTTTCTAAGTAGTCTATTTTAAATTTCTATGTTACCAATTATCTCCTCTTATGATGTGCTTCATTTTTTGGACACAATAATTGACCACATATTTAACAAATATTCTCCTCACTTGCTAAATAGATGTGGGGTACTCTAGATCAAAAACACATTCAAAAATAAAATAATATAAATAAGGTAAAAAAATACAATACAGAGGGAAATAACAGGAATATAAATTCATGACTAGAGTGGGGAAAACACACACACACACACACACGCACACGTACACACATCTGGAATACACATTGGTATAAGTTGTTAGGTAGAGATCCAACTTTGCCTATTTTTTTTTTCCAGATGGCTACCCCCACTTGTCCCAAACCAGTTGTTGGATAATCTATCTTTTCCATATTGATATGAAATGACAGACATATTTTTTAAACCAGGCTTTCAAGCAATATGTTTTTCAAATAAGTCCCCATCTAGCCCACTGCCTTCAACAATAAAGACGCTCTCACTATATTGTTAAGATTCATCTTTTCCATGTGCTCCAGCCCTAATAACATGTGGATGGCAGTTGTGACTGTGGAGACCTTAAGGTATTCCTACTGTCACCTCTCTCTGCAGGAGACAGGTCAGAGAAGAAGCTGTAAGTTGTTGATCTCAGAAATCATGTCTGGCAGTGCAGTGTCCTGAAGATTGGTATAATGTATTTTGGGATGGCTGGCCCACCCTTCTTCTATGAGTTATGTATAAATTTCTTCATCTATGAATTAAGCTCAGTCAGTGTGTTGTGAGAGAGGGGAAAGAAGTCTGTATCACCAGTAATGAGTGTACCCAGTGACCTGAGATACCAGTCGCAACATCACACCATCACAACAGCTGTCCAGTTTCCTTCTGAAACATTTGGGCAATGTTCATTTTATTGAGAGACCTGGAAAATTTCAACCATTCCCAAGTCAGCAAGTGAGATGCAATGTAGTACATGGACAAAAGAGAATGACTGGGAGGTAGGAAGCCGAGTTTCCTAGTCCTGACTTGATTCATGTAGTAAGGAAGTAGTCAGGGGACCAACTCAATTTATCTAAATTTTCTTCACTATCTATAGAAAGTAGCTGGACTATATAATTTTTGGTTTCCAGCTAGATAAAAGACTGTGATTCTATAAGAATATGGTTCCTATACTTTTTTCATTTACGACTTATTTACAAAGAATTTGAGCCCTTGCTACATGCAAAGAATTCTTCTAGTTACTGATGAGTAAGATATGGTCATTGTATTAAGGAGTTTACGAAAAGAGTTTCCTTGACAGAGGGACATGGGATGGAACAGATCAGTGTGACTTGAACTTAGAACATCCCAGTTTCCTCATTCCAAATTGGAATACAGGACCTGTGATGCACCATATTTCTATTGTAAGGTTTATTCTAATGATCCTGGTCAGTTTTAAAGTCTCCTTCTAGGTTTGTGTGGGAATAACACACTGAATATAGGTGGTAGTTCATAAATCCTTTTTTCCAGTGAAGGTGGTTAGTGTTGTTACAGGTTTTTTCATTTTGTTTGTTTGTTTTTTGCAAACAAATATCCAATATCCAAATATTGGATATTTGCAAACAAATATCCAAACAATATTGTGAAGCTGTACCTCAGTTACTAGGCTAGAGAGAGTCTAAGGAGTAGAGGCTTAATGACCCCAAACTGGGGCTACCTCTCTTTCTATCTAAATTAGTATAACTCCGCTGCGTTTTGATGCTGCTGTTGGTTTTTGTAAATTCTCATCTCAGCAATTCACAAATGCTACATAAAGGACATATGATTAAAACATTGGGATTAATAACTTCAGAAAGATGAGTTTTGACTAAGACAAAGGAACATGGAGAAAAAACATTTCAGTCCAGAAAACTTCTTTTTACAAAAGTTCAAGATATGAAAACACCCAACATCCTGTTGGAGATAAATGGGAAAGAAGAATCAGTGGGAACCATGAAAGTCAGAAAGAAATCAACAAAAAAGTATGGGTAATGGAGACCCATGGATGGTTGTCAGTGCTGGAGTGTGACAGGCTAAGAACAGAAATAAGGTATGAGGAACTTAGTGGGAGGTTGAAATGGGCTAGACTTCAAGGAAGAGCTTTTGAGTTTTGCACTTTCTGGCAGACAGTGAGCAGTGGTAGGCCATGACAAGTACTGACTCAGATCCATATGGCAATGCAGATTATAGGTTAAGGCACTCAAAATCTCAGTGGTCATTGTATACAGTCTCTATACTATACATTTTTTCCCCTAGGTCTAAAAATATCTGAGCATTGGATTTCTTTTCGGTAAGAATTGATAGGGAGTTTAAGAAGGCCTAGTTTCAAAGAGTGAAAATAAGTGAACAAAATTATATTTATAGTACAATTTTTTTTCATCCAGTCCACAGTGTTGTGGACTCTTGAAGCAACTCCCAACAAGAATGATGTTTTACATGCTGCTTATGGTGGCGGAGAAGTGAGTATCATGGTCTGTAGGACAGAGCTATAAATATAACTCTGGTAATCCTTTGTACATTTAAAGCCAGGGAATATTTCCATGGATTCATTCTCATTTTGTTGGGTTGAATAAAATTAATTAAAAGCATACGGTACCTGATTAAGGAGCAAAAGGATTTTAGGCTTTGGTCAAGCACATAAAAAGGGCCTAATGAGAGGAGGAATATATGTTACAACTTTCTGCCTTCAGTTGCTCAACTAGATTCTATTAGTGGAGTTTTCTAAAAGATTTGAACCATATTTCCAATTTAGATATTATTAGAGTTCATCGTAACTTAAATCCCTGTACTGGCTTACACCAAATTACCTAACCTTCCAGCCTAAAATCAATGTACCTGAATGTTTTCCTGGTGCTATATATTTATACACAAACATACACACACTATAGCCCACTCTTGAAAGCAGAACTTTGTTCAGAGCAAGTACCCTCAGTACCCAGCATATAGCTTGCACAGTGAAATATTCCTTGAAAGTTTGGGGTTGATTATGAACCCAGTGTACAAGGGTTCCACATTAAGTCATAATTGGCTTTGTGTTGGGACAGTATGTGTCAACTGGTGAAATCAGGCAAAGAGGAGAGTAAGAGTTTCTTGTATCAACAGCATAACAACTGATCACCCACCTGTTATTCAAAACAGTAGAACGCCAGGGAGAACTTTTCTAATGCTGGAATAGAGGCGTGCCCTTGCCTTGATGTCCTTATTGGAGAAAATGTCTACAGCAGATCTGATGGAGAATCTGAGGGAAGAACTGACCTGTTTCATCTGCTTGGACTATTTCACCAGCCCCGTGACTACTGAATGTGGGCACAGTTTTTGTCTAGTGTGTCTCCTGAGGAGCTGGGAGGAACACAACCCTCCTTTATCCTGTCCTGAATGCTGGAGGTCCTTGGAGAGCCCACACTTCCAGCCCAATGAGCGTTTGGGGAGGCTGGCTGGCATCGGCAAGCAGCTCCGATCCCAAGTGCTGCAGAGTGAGGGTGAACAAGACATCTATGGGAGAATGCTGGCAGGCACTAAGGTGTTCTCCGAGGATGGGCAGGGTGTAAACATTTTCCCAACTCAGTGTCATGGAATAAACAGATCACATCCCTTGAGTGAGGCTGAGAAGCGTCACAAAGTAAGATTGGCTGCTTGGTATAAATCTCAGAATACAAATCCTGTTCCATCACTTATTCCCATAATCTCTCTTGGTGACGATTACAGGTGCTGGTCTCCAGGCACCAGACCACAAACTTGGTGTGGATCCTGCCTCACCCTTTGTGTTAGATCCCGTTCATCTTGTGTTCACTGGTCCTCGAGGCTTCTTCACAAGCTGGTGCTCTGCTCATTTGCCACAGAGAATTTGTTTCTATTGCAGGAGAAACTCCAGGAAATCCTAAATCTTTTGCATAAAAAGAGAAAGGAAACTCAGGTTATATTAACCCATGAGAAGGAGAGAGTAATACTGTGCAAGGTCAGTATCTGTCTTACCTTTGGGTCTTGTAGATGATTCTATGACGGAGACTGAAGGGATACTTAGTGAAATACCAGGGGGAAAAGACACAATTTTCTAATCACAGTCTTACAGTATGCGGTGTCCTTAGTTTGGGCTGTCTGCCTCTGCTTGTCCACCCGGGAATCCCAAGACTCAGTTCAAACAATTCCCCCATCCCCAGGCCTACTTATTTATTGATTTTTTTCCTTCTTGGTCCACCCATACAACTTGATGGCTACCTCTATTATGGCTCTGATTATAATTATTTAAATGATAAGTTATAGACAACATAGGATGAAAATCCATAGAAAAGGAATATCTCAAATGCTTTTGGGAAAAAGGAGAGTGCAAATAAAAAAAATAAAGACAAAGGGAAATAAAGGCCAAATAATAGTTTGGATTAATACACTTGAACAAATGCTTGACTAAGTCACAGGTTTGAAGTTGAGGTGTCTAATAAAGACCTAACTGTTTAGTTAAATACTTAAAAAAATATGTGTATCTGATTCTCCCAATACACTGACTTCTAAAATGGGAGTATTTGTGATGTGCATCTCTATTTCTAGGATGTAATCCAATGTCTACTTTCATTGGATATTTAGTAAATAAGCAAACACATGCTTTTTTTGGTATTTTTGTCCTTTATTTATTTTTTTTCCCATGGAATGGATCATCACCAGTCATAGTTTATTTTTGTTTCTTTCCTCACTAGAATGACAGCCTTCTGGGAATAGAAATTTTGGTTTTGTTTACTACTGTGTATGTATATGCCTTCTAAAATATCATGCTATCTATCTACCCCATTACTTAATACTTATGTGTTACTTAATTACTTAATACTTAATATATGTTGTATGTCAGGCTTCAAAACTTGTCACAGCAGAACTCTAGAACTTTGTAAGGACTGAAAATCTACATAGGCATTTCTGTTGCTAACTTTATTATATCATTCCTGTGTGTGTGTGTGTGTGTGTGTGTGTGTACGTGTGTTGATGGCAGGAAGAAACAAAGGCCTGTAAACAGGTTGTTGTGTCAGAATATGCAAAAATGCACCAGTTTTTGAAGGAGGAGGAGCAGCTGCAGCTCCAGTTACTGGAAAAGGAGGAAAGAGAGAACATGAAGAAACTAAGGGACAACGAGATCAAGCTGACCCAACAAACAAGAAGCCTGAGCAAAATGATTGAACAGATAGAGTCCACATGTCTGAACTCCACTATAGAATCTTTTGAGGTAAGAATATTGGGAAAATCAATGGAATAACAACAACAGTGTGTAGTAACCCATAATTTTTCAAGCCATGCAAAATAAATTTTTCTTTATTTACCTGAGAAACTAAGTTCTGGCCCCCAAACAGTTTTCCTTGAGAATTAACTTTTTTTTTTTTTTTAAGATTTATTTATTTATTTGACAGAGAGGGGAGAGACAGCGAGAGAGGGAACACAAGCTGGGGGAGTGGGAGAGGGAGAAGCAGGCTTTCCGCAGAGCAGGGAGCCCGATGCGGGGCTCGATCCCAGGACTCCAGGATCATGACCTGAACTGAAGGCAGTCACTTAATGATTTAGCCAGCCAGGAGCCCCGAGAATTAATATTCTATAGTATAAATAAAGTCCTGAAGAGAAAGAGAAAAAAACAAAAACAAAACAGTGGAATACCTATCCAAACCAAGCTTGATGAAGAGACCAATTTCTGCTCTGCTTGCTTGCCTGCAACTTCAGCTTCATCCATTATTTTAAGTTTAATGAACATTTCCTAGGTGCTGCTGGCACATTAAATTCCATCCTCACAAAGACCTGATGAAGTTAATTATTGTTATTTGCACTACAGGTGATTGTTGTCTACGATGTGGGTTTATAGCGACACTCCTTTAATAATTCAGACTCACAGCAGTAGGAAATTTGCCCGTCAGAGAGCTAATCGGTGATCGAAATGAGGTATTCGGTATGGAGCCCGGATTCTTCACCATCTTTGCTCGCGGCCTTCCCGGGCTCCTGCTGCATTCTCCGGGGCCTCTGTAAACACGAGCTGTGGGACCCAGCTGCAGCTGTAGTTCTCCTTCCTAGACTTGCTAGTGATTTTCCAGCAACCCACCCCACCTGCACACAGGCTTAGCCTCAGCGTTCAGAGGGCCCCTTGCTTTTGCCCATCTTTGACTCCCTGAGGCAACCGGAGACTCCCCGGGTTCCTACGTCAGCATCAGGTTCTCTTGACAAAGTGACGGTATGAGGAAAGAAAGGGACAAAGTAGTCTAGTCATTGTGAGAACCATCCCCTGTTCATAGGAGACCCCCGCCCCCTACCCCGGGAAGAAGCTGGGGATGTTTTCCTACTACATGCTCACCCACTCAGGGTGTTCTAAAGCCATGGAAAGTGGCTTCTGTGAGATTCTGTCTCTGGAGTCTGGCTTTGCTAGAGATCGAAGTGCACAGATACTAACCCTCTTTCTTTTATACCCTTAGGATGTGAAAGGCACCCTGGAAAGGTAGGTGTGCATTCCATGTCCAGGGGACAGGGCTGCACTGCTGTGGAGATCGGGTTGTGAGAGTGAGGATGAGAGTGTCCAGCTGTCGGGGCAAAACGAGCGGGACCCTCATGTTGGAGCAGGTCACACGGTCCGTGCAGGCGACACAGAGTGATGGTCTCTGCCCTCTTGCAGGACTGAGCCACTCTTGCTTCAGTGTCCAGAGGCCACCACCACGGAACTGACTCTCTGCCGCATCACTGGAATGAGGGAGATGCTAAAAAAATTCAGCAGTAAGTCAGCCTGATTTGTGAAACCAGGGATTTGCGGAGTTAACTTCAGGGTGTACTAAGGAATGCAAAACCGAGCTGTAAGGCAGTTTCCTCTGACAAAGACTGTTCACCATCTGCGTGCCAGGCTCTCTCACAAAGGCACCCTGAGTCAGCACGAAACATCAGGGAGGGCTGGGGCCACAGACCCTCTCTGTTCTGGAGCAGACAGAAGCACACTCGATTGATGTCTCATCTGCCTTTGTTTTCTGTCTAAGAAGTCCTGGCACTTCCTTTGTTTGTTTTTATGGTTCTGTTTTGTCCATTTCTTCCCCTTGCCTATACATACACACCTCCTCAGGGGTTTCTGCATTTCTACCTCTGTTCTTGTCAGCATAAAAGCTACTTAAACTTGAAAGTCCTCATCAGGCAGCATTCAAACAATCCTTTGATTAAAAAAAATTTTTTAAAGATTTATTTATTTGAGAGAGAGACACAGAGAGAAGTGAGGTGGAGGGGTCAGAGGGAGGAGAGAATCTCAAGCTGCCTCCAGGCCCAGTGCAGAGCCAGACGCGGGGCTCGAACTCAAGACCCTGAGATCATGACCTGAGCCTAAAACAAGAGTAAGACGCTTAGCTGACTATGCCACCCAGGTGTCCCTCAAACTATTCTTTTAGGATGCTTTAGATATTTAGGATGGCTAAGACCAAGAGAGGTTAGTCTTAGTTTTCAACTTTTACCTTCAGAGGTAAGACAATCTGACCTTCAGAGGAAGGTCTAATGGACTTTGGAATCAGTAGAAATTTGATAAGTGTCTACTATATGCCCCACACCATGCTCTTCAGTTCTAAGCTTTCTCACAGTGATGAGTAACAGGCTTGCCTTTGCTTTTATAGAACATCCAGTGGAATTGAGGAAACATGTTCATCTCAAATAATGAGTGATGATTAGGATTTGATCTATAAGTAAGAGTATGAAATTGTGTGGTAGAGGCACTTAGTCTTGTCTCGGGGGTCAGTGACGGTTGGAGGCCTCTTCTGTGACCTCTCAGAAGATAGGAGAGGGGAGTCTCTCACTGGTTCACGATGTACTTACTGACTGGTCTGGGAGGGGAGGGTCTCACTAACTCATAGGAGCCTGTGTTGAAGCCTGACATAATGAAACCTACCGACTGGAAACTGCTGTGCAAACACTCAGTGATCTTGTAAACTTGGTCAAGTTTCCTAACCTCTGTGAGCCTCAGTTTCCGCTTTTATAAAGATGGGGGGGGGTGGAAATGGCATGATTAAGTGAGATACTGTACAGAAAACTCTTGGCAGGTAAGCGTAAGTTCAGAAAAGTGCCCTTGTCTCTGTCTCCCCCTGCAGGTGGAGAACCACAGCCAACCTTGGCTCAAGTGAATACAAATGACAGAGTGTGCCCCGTGTGGATAAATAGCTCTCAGTTTTAAACCTGAGCTCTGAACAGAACTTCCACTCCATTATATCAGAGACTCCTCTCTTCCCTCTCAGACACGCTAAACATCACCATCCCCATGACTTACACCTGTGTCTTTTTTTTTAAGATTTTATTTATTTATTTATTTGAGAGAGAGAGAGAGAGAGAGAGATCACAAGTAGGCAGAGAGGCAGAGAGAGAGGAGGAAGCAGGCTCCCCACCGAGCAGAGAGCTGGATGCGGGGCTCGATCCCAGGACCCTGAGACCATGACCTGAGTCAAAGGCAGAGGCTTAACCCACTGAGCCACCCAGGTGCCCCACATCTGTGTCTTTTGAGGAATTTACCCTGAGTGTTTGTGAAATAGTGTGAGAAGGGTTCAGAGATTCTGCTCTGAACAAAACAAAACTCTTTACCACACTTACCTCAATTATACATATTTTAAAAGTAGGATTGGAAACTAAGAATTTAATTTAAATTCCACATATATAGGAGAGTTTTCAAGAACGGAAGGGAGCATTCACTCTTTTCTCCTCTTACAGCGGATATAACTCTGGATCCAGCCACAGCCAATGCCTATCTCGTCCTGTCTGAGGATCTGAAGAGTGTGAGGCATGGAGGAGTCCGTCAGCACTTACCAGACAATCCGGAACGATTTGACCCGTCAGCGACAGTGCTGGGCGCTCAGATCTTCACCTGTGGGAGACATTACTGGGAGGTGGAAGTGGGCAACAAGACTGAGTGGGAAGTGGGCATCTGCAAGGACTCAGTGAGCAGAAAGGGCAATCTCCCAAAGCCACCAGGGGACCTCTTCTCACTTATAGGCTTAAAAATTGGAGATGATTACAGTCTTTGGGTCTCATCACCTTTAAAAGGTCAACATGTCAGAGAGCCTGTGCATAAGGTTGGTGTTTTCTTAGACTATGAGTCTGGACATATAGCGTTCTACAATGTGACAGATGAGTCCCTTATCTACAGCTTCCCTCCGGCCTCTTTCCAGGAGGCTCTCAGGCCTATCTTCTCCCCTTGCCTCCCAAATGAGGGGACGAACACAGACCCTCTTACCATCTGCTCACTGAACAGTTATGTCTGAGGAAGATACCCCCGAGCCTTCTCTAAGGATGAGGTCTAAGACCAACAGATGATTGTTAAGATTATTAATGCAATGGAACTATTAACATCAGGTGATCTGAAAGGAAAGCCGCCCCCCACCAAGAGTTTCCATTAACTTGAGCCACAATCAACAGCCAAATTGGACAACCAACTTTCAACACCATAGAAGGCTGATCATATCCTGTCTTTAACCAAATTCATTATTTAGACTGCCCCACATATATGCTGGTCACTAAAACTGTAGAGATAGAACTCGCCCTCATTATCCCCGACCCCACTGTCATAGGCCAGTTTTATAAATATATGTCATGTTTATGAGTGTATTTATTTATTTAACTCTAAAGAAGAACTCTGCTATTTGAATGTGTCTTTGTTCTATGTGCAGAGCTCTGCGTGCTGGGGCAATCTTAACTCCTCTGGGGCTGGGTTGGGAGGGGGGAACAGATGGAAGGGTCTTCTTTTCAGGGTTGACGAGAGGGCCTCATGACCCAGCCTCCACTAAAAAGTTCCCTTTCTTCCCATCCCATGGGGCCTGGAGTATCTGCACTCAGGAAGGCTTATGTCTTCAGAATGCTGCAAATATAGGCATGGATATCATATTATTCCTGTCGCCATACCCACAAGAGGCTGGAACCTTCTGTGAATATGTTCAAAGATCACAGAGCAAAGTCTCTTTTCAATAAATGTATCAAGGCTGTGGGTGCCAAATGACTTCACTGAATTTTTTATAAGGTTATTTTCTGTGCTTTTGCTACTTGCTACGAACAGAAGGCTTTTAATCACTGGAAAGGGAAATCAAGTCTACTCTCCATTCCAACATGCTAGGGTTTGTGAAGAAGTTTTGTGAGCAGACCTTCTTTTGGCTGCTCTCAGATAACCTTCTGCTGGAGGTCTGCCCTTATGTGCCCCATTCTTAGGGCTCTGTCCTTGTACGGTTTTTTGTTGTTGTTTGTTTCTTTTTTCTCTGTAGGATTGTTAGTTAGTTAGTTTGAACTTCTTCTTCATGCTTACATTGCAGAATGGCACCCATCACAGAGGGTAGCCCTTATTTACTGCGTCTTCTAACTCACAGAACTCACTGTTCATGTTTTCAGTCTCAGACAAGAAAACTGATGGGATTTAACCCACACACAACTGCAAGATTATTAAGAAAAATGTTTATCACAGATTTTGGTCTTTAAATGAGAGACTAAGCTGGGGAAGACTGATAATTGAATCTGTTAATGAGCATAGAAAATAACAGGGAGGGAGGTAAGTAAGCGGGGGAGGCTAGCTAACTGGCTTTGTTTTAGGATTGGTATACACTCTTCTCATTAATCTAGATCTGCTTTCTCTTTCAAAGTTATGCATGTTCATCTTGTGCCTCAGAGGCAGGGGAGCAGATCTGAACTAGACTTTGGGTCCCAAATCATGCCCTCTTTTGTTCTCTGTATTCACTGTTTGCATTTTCCCCGATATCACATCTATTTAGAATCAGAGAACTGTAGAGGGGAGCCAATCACACTTTCCTGGAGCAACTTGTAGCTATTCCCCCATTTTTAAAATTTTATTTTATTAAATTTTACTCTTGATTTATCACCTCAAAAAGCTAAGAGACAAATCATGAACAGCAAACACCAAATATATTTGGACTGTATCTTTCTCAATTACAAAAAATCCCCCAGAACATTGATTTTTAAAAATTTTAATAAATGAATAGAAAGTTCATACATTGTAACTTAGTGTGCATTATACTTAAATTAAACATACACATATTGAATTGTGTGGTGTAACTGAGGTGATAGCTTTTTTTTTTCCCCTTTGTCCTAAAGAGGGTGATGTTATCAAGGAAACCAGCCTATTTTTTTTTCCTCTGGCAAAGTCATCCCATGGAGAGCATTGTCTGTATGGGCCTGCCACTGAATCTATACTATTTTTTTTAAAAAGATTTTACTTATTTATTTGACAGACAGAGATCACAAGTAGGCAGAGAGACAGGCAGAGAGAGAGGAGGAAGAAGGCTCCTGCTGAGCAAGAGAGCCTGATGCGGGGCTCGATCCCAGGATCCTGGGATCATGACCTGAGCTGAAGGCAGAGGCTTTAACCCACTGAGCCACCCAGGTGCCCCTGAATCTATACTATTTTTACCCTGCTGAGTTTGCATAAGCCACCATGAAAAAGTGGCAAGAAAATTTCACCCAAGGCTTCGCAACATAAACTCTAAGCCAATCAGATGTGGTGGTGGGGGTGGGAGGAAGAGCAGCTGGAATGAACAACTGAGAGTTGCATCCCCTTGAGGGCAAACTCACCCCCTTGCATTTTTCCAGGGCCGCCTCTTTCTGTCCCTGTCTTTGAGCATTTAAAAAGACATTTTCTCATATACGAATAGTGTCCCACATGGGACCTGCCACCATTACTCAAGCTATCCCCTTTCCCTCCTATTAACGCCTTCTCTGCCTCCCAAATCTGTCTTCTATCCCTTCCTTTGGAGAAGATTTCCCCAGGAGATAGCAAGTCACAAGTAGCCTCTTGTAGTGCCCACTACAAAATGGAATCCAGAATCCTGGCCATTTCCCTCTTTACCTATTGACTAGAGGAGAGGGGGTATGTCAACTCCTGAGGGCAGAGGACATCAAGAGTTGTCTCCCATATAGGACTGCAATTTGATTTTTTCATTTAAAAAAATTGTCTTTGTTTATCCTAGAGTACCTTAAAAATAAAATATTATGGGGTACCTGCATATGTATTTTAAGCAACATGAAAATTAATTATCTTAATTTTATGTTTTGAGCTTCTTGTATTTCTTCAAAACATGACTTTTTGTCCCAAATATATAAGCATGTATTTTCTAAGAATTAACCCATTTTGTTAAATTACATTTATTTTTACATTCAACATTCAACAAATGATATTACTTGGTAAATTATCCATATTAAATATTTCTCAATTAGCCCTTTAATGTTCTTTGTAGCTGGTTTTTTTTTTTTTTGGAGTCTTCCAGTATCCAGGAATAATATAGGATTGTGCTTTAAATGTAATTGTCTTGGAAAATATGATTTTTAATGTCAGTAATATTTCCTTATATGAGTGTCCCTAATTTATTAAATCATTCCCCTACTGTGGGACATTTAGATTGTTCTCCATTGGTAGCTATTATAAATGACACTGTGATGAATGCACACCTACATAAACCTCTGCGTGTATCTCTAATTATTCACCAATATGTCTCCTGCAGGCAGGAAAGCTGCCTGTGGATCTTGGGGGCATGTTTCCAGCTTATACATTCCCTTACAAAAGTTTTATGTGCACTGCAGGTGGTCTGAGAGCTTTTACTCACTGGCATTTCCACACTGAAGATGCAGACACACAGTTTTGAGACAAGTGAGAGAACATGTTTCCCCTTGCCCTATGGTCTTGCCAGAAGCACTGCATTTATTTCAAAAAAACCCATCCTGGGAGGAATTGGGCAGTAGTGCCAGGGCTTTGAAATAAATAGCCCTTAGCTGGAACACTAAACTTCATTGAAAGGGAACTATTTCCACTTTGACAAATTCTTTTAACTCTCTGAGCCTTTGTTTTCTCTTCTCAAAAATGTGGAAAATAGGTATGTGTTGGGATGATTATGGGAAAACACAGAAAAGCAATTAATCCATGGTGCCTGATGAATTTTTTTTAGTCCCCTTCCCCTACCTTCCCTTTCTCCTTAGAGACTCCATTTTGCAATTTATTAGAAAGGGGACAGAAGAGCCACAGAAACCTTGTGTGGAATATAGAAAACATCGGCACAAAAATTGTTGAAATGTTTCCAAATAGGTGTCCTATTTTAGGGGGGAATGTTTTAACATAAAATTCAGTTGAAGGAAAAGAAAACCTCTATGCATTGTTTTCTTATCTTTTATGGAAGTCCTTTTGACCTTCACACTTGTGAGCATATATTACCTAATTTTAAAGTAAATTAATATTAAAATTATGAAAATAGAACTGCCTATGATCCAGCAATCACACCACTAGAGATTTACCCAAAGAATGTAAGAACACTAATTCAAAGGGATACATGCACCCCTATGTTCATAGCAATATTATCTGTAACAGCCAAATTATGCAGTCAAATGCTCTACCACTGAGCTATACCCCCTACAGCCAAATTATGGAAGCAGCCCAAATGCCCACCAGTTAATGAATGGATAAAGAATGGATAATGAATGGATATATAAATGGAATATTATTCATCCATAAAAAAGAGTGAAATCTTGCCATTTGCAAGAACATGAATGGAGCTAGAGAATATAATGCTAAGCAAACTGACTCAGAGGAAGACAAACACCATATGATTTTGAAAACTCATTTGTGGAATTCAAGAAACAAACGAGCAAAGAGGAAACAAGAGAGAGACAAATCAAGGAACAGTAGACTGATGGTCCCCAGAGGGAAGGTGGGTGTGGGATGGGTTAAACAGGTGATGGAGATTGAGGAGTGCATTGGTCATAATGAGCCCTGGGTGTTGTATCGAAGTGTCGCATCCCTATATTGTACACCCGAAACTAATTCCACACTACATGTTAACTAGCTGTGGCTTAAAAGTAAATTAATATAATAACCAGGAAATAAGTAAAAATAAAAACTACTTTATGATAGTAGACTCATTTTCTTTTAAGATTTTATTTATTTATTTGACAGACAGAGATTACAAGTAGGCAAGAGAGGCAGGCAGGGAGAGAGAGGAGGAAGCAGGCTCTCCGAGGAGCAGAGAGCCCGATGTGGGGCTCGATCCCAGGACCCTGGGATCATGACCTGAGCTGAAAGCAGAGGCTTTAACCCACTGAGCCACCCAGGCGCACCTCATTTTCATTCTTTGGCAGTCTCACACCCTTTTCTTTGGTCTCTGAAGACCTGGTAAGAACTTTGCTAATCATGAGCTCTGCCAGCCCTTAAAGCACTTCACTGGGGAAGCGGGACGCAGCCTTCTTCACTCACTTCACCTCGCTCAATGGCGCTCCAGGAGATTAGAGGTGTCCTAAGACACTGAGCCCGCCAGCCTGCAAATGGGACTTGGAATGGCCACCACTAGCTGTGAATATCTTCCTTCTTGTAAAACATGTTAGATGTGTTTAAAAAAATCATAAAAACATGTTAAGAACATATAAAGCCTTATAAAAACATGTTAGATATGTGCCACAGCATGGAGAGGTTTGGAAAGTATTGCCCCTTCCCCACAGTAGGACCCTATAAATAACAGGAACATGATTTATGACTCATTTACCTGGGATGGCCTGTTAACAGCTTTCTTACTGATAGCTGGCAGGAAGGAACCAACTTCTGCAAGGCCTGAAGCTCATACAAATGAGGGGAATCATTTTTAAGATAAAATGATACAAAGTTACAGAATCTAACATTAGGCCTAGGGTATTAAAGGGTGTCAGACCACAAGGGGCCTGAAGCTACAGTTTACCTATTTTCATGGTGTATCTGCCTCTGGGTTGACTGGATGCGAAGCCAAAGGGCAAAGGCAGGAAAGCCAGACTTCCTTGGTTCCCCACTCCCTAGCTGTAGAGCCTGGGGCGAGGGGAATGCCTTTGCCATCAACAAAGGGTCCACAGCCTATCTGCTTCACAGGACTGTTGCAGCAAATGCCATAACACTTACATTTAGAACACTGCCTAATTTAAACTATGAAATAGATATTAATTGTTCATAGGTTCTTTCTGAGCTTTGGCATCAATATTAGCTGGGCTCTGTTTGCATTTTTGAATACTGCCTTCTGTGGCTCTATTTCCTACCGTTCTGACCATGAATTTCCTATATCCAAGTTCAGAATAGTGCCTCTTCTACGTACATTCCTGCCCTTGAGGTCCTGGTTTCTACTCTTGATGGAAGCTCTACCTCAAAGCATATTGCTGGTCCTTTTGCATTCCTAATTTTAGTTCTCCCTCCTCATCCCTTAGGAATTTTTCCTAAAAATTCCTGAGCATTTCAAATATTGCCTTTTATTTAACTCATTGACTGTTCTAGTTCATGATTCAAACAGTATACTCTTCTGAATTGTAAATCACAATATTCAGAGTTAGCATTTTCTTTCTGGGTTGTGTTTTTAACCCTGATGATGGATCTACAAGTTCTTGGTTCAAAGGGAAATTCTTCCTCCACTAGTCTGATTTCATTTTGGTGAGGGAGAGTCTCTCTTCACAGAATGTCGGAGTTGCCTGCTCACTATCCAGATAGGAAACAAATGTCCAGGATGCTCAGGAGAGGCAGATTGCCCCCTGGTTGAGGAATGTGAACAGGGTGTGTTATGTGTGGGGTGTGTGTGTGTGTGGCATGTTGTATGTGGCATGTTAGGTATGTGTGTGTGTGTATGTGGTATGTGGAATGTGGTGTATATGGTGTGGGGTATGTGTTGTGTGTGTTGTGTGTTCTGTGGTATATGTGCTGTGTGATATGTGTCTGTGGCATGTGGTATGGTATGTGTATGGTGTGTGTGTCATGTGCTATGTGTGTGTCTGTGGTATGTGGTGTGTATGGAATGTAGTGTGTACTATGTGTGTGATGGGTGGTGAGGGGGGTGTGGCAAAGAGAGAGTCCTGGAGGGAGCTTAGTTTCTCTTCAGAGTCTCTTCTCTGCTCCACTTCAAATTGTACCCTCCCCTTCACGTTGCCACTCCACCTTCCCTCCATTCTCGTCTTCCAATTCTCCAGTTTCTGGGAAATAAAGAACGGGCTCTGTAAATCTGCTTTGAGAAGAGAATCTCCTCAGGGGTTTCTTGGACTCTCTTTCTGCAGTTGGGGCAGTAAAAGGTGAGCAAGAAGAGCTACAGAAGGCACAGAGTGGGGCCAGATGGCCGCTAGTGACATTGCCCCAACGCATACCTGCTTCCCTGCAGAAGTCAGAGACCCTCCCGAGGCTTACCAGGAGAGACTCATGCTGCTTTTACATACATCCTATTTATTTTATAACTAGCCCTTTTCTATTAATGAGCATCACTCACAGCTCAGTTTTAAGCCATATAAATATTGAGGACAATATTATACTACATACAATACTCTAAGCTTTGCATTTAAAGTCTAAATCTCTTTTTCCCTTGTTTCAGCTCTGGGCACTATCTTAGGAAATAATGTAAGATTGCTCCTTTCTTTCTGTCTTCTCTTTGCATCCATCTAAAAAACTGTTACATTCAGTTAAAATTTTATTAGACATTTTAAAGTGTTACTGTGAAATGTGTTGTCTCTTTTGAGGTGCTGGAAATGGTCTCTTCTTATCTGATTACATCTTGTGTTTGTGAAAATATATTGAGCTGGAAATTTATAAGTCCAGTTTCTGTATGTGAATTGTACTTTGGTAAAAACTTTAAAAAAGCGGCTGCTTCTTATCACAGGTCAGGTCCCTGTCTGCAGGAGCAGGTGCTGACTAGGAGTTTAGCATGCACATTCTTCATTTGCTTAGGGAATGCTCTGGAGTTCAAGAATCTTCCCTCTTCCTTCCCTCACTCCTTCCTTTCTTCATTCCTTCCTTGAAACCTGGTTTATATTTTCCAAGTGGTTAAACTACAGGTTTTCATAAAGTATCCTGTGAAATAGCCCTATTTCCCTGTTCTTTACTTTCTTTTCTATTTTCCTTTTATTTTTACTATGGCAAGAACACAACATGAGATCTATGCCTTATACACTTTTAAGTGTACAACATAGGGTTGTTAAGCATAGGCATGATGTTAGACAGCAGACCTCTAGAATTTATCTATCTTGTATAACTGAAGATTTATACTTGCTGATTAGCAACTCCCCATTTGTCTTTCTCCAAGCTGGTGGCACCGGCATCCTCCTCTCTGCTTCTCTGAGTTTGGCCAAGGCCTTCTCAGTGGAGGGGAAGGAAGCAGGAATATGCAGAGGGAGAAGTCTAGCTGAGGTAGAAGCCCAGCGACAGACTGCCCTGGCTGAGCACAGGAGGAGCTCTGGAGTTCAAATGCCTTTTAGACTAGACTCATCGAAAATCTGATCGAGTTGGCCCAGGCTGTATTAATGTGCCATCAATGTGAGGTGTCCCTGCATATACGTGCCCTTGATTGAGGTGGCTCTCTGCCACTGAGACATTTCTTGAAGGGGCTTACAGCTGCACTCTCTCTGCCCATGGTCCTCTCAGCAATAAGGACAAGGCCTTCTTTGCTGGAGGATCTGGGAGACGCATCAAAATGTCCATCACAACAATGCCAGAGACCAGGACTTGAATAGGAGAGGGGAGGAACAGGGTTCCGTTGGACTTTATTTTAAAGCTCTCTATTACCTAAAAAACAAACAACAACAACAACAACAAAACTATCTGTGTGGGTGCATTCCTTTAACTAAATCGAAGTGGTATTTGACATGTCCACACAGTAGAATCATTACTTTAAAATCGTATCTACCACATGATTCTGCAACTAATTTAATTTAGAAATTTAAATGAAAGCTTGTTATTCTAAATTGAAATGTAAGTGCTCATGTGTATGTTGCTTTGTTTCAGTGTGAGTCTTTCACAAAGTACTCTTTCCCTGGAAGTTATATTTGTCTTATTTTATTCAGCGTTTGCCTTACTTACTACTTTTTACTTTGATTGACTTCCATTCATGAATTTTCATCTTACTTTGGACATCAGCTTTTTTTTTTTTTAATTGATAGGACTGACTTGCTCTTCCTTACATGCTTTTAGTCAACTTTTATCAAATTCATTGCTCCCTTGGTTAGCCTTTATGAGGTAAGAGCATTCAAATAGGAAACACATTTCAGTGGGAGAAAGAAGTCTGAAAGCTATGGCAGCCATGAAAATGCATGTGGAAGACCTCTGATTACAAGGAGTATCATTGACGAAGGGCCCAGCTGCTGAGTTTTGAAATCCATCATAGCATCTGTGCATGAGCCATTCTTCCTGCAGGCTTCTCTTGACCCAGAGCAGAAGGGATACTAATGCAGACTCATTCCTGGGACAGACAGAATTTTCTCTAACGGCCAAACTTTGGCTGGTCTAAGCAGTCATCCAAATTCCCATCCGACATTCTTTCCCTCTTTCCTTCACTTTGGGGTGCAGCCTTAGTACCTGTTTCACTTATAAAAAGGTATACTGGATCCCACTGGGCTGGGACCAGCTCAAGAGGACTGTGTGTATCTCTTCTTAACTTGGGGCTCAGGGACACCATGTTGATAGCCTGAAATGGGCTATAGTGGGAGTAATTACAACAAGTAATAGACAAACATTACAGCAGGTCTTCTCCCTATAGAGACCTATTGGTTGAACAATTATCTGCACACTATTGACCTCATCAGCATTTGCCTTCATAAAATTCCTGTGCATTTAATTCCCTTTGGTGTCTGTGTCTTGGAGTACCCATATTAACACAAAAGGGTTAAGGAGAAAAGATAAAATCAGTTTTGGACATGTTGATACAGCAGATAGAAATCTTGAGACCGACCAAGACCCTCAAAGTAAGGTTGCTTTCTCCAGTAGGAAATTTACCAGCCAAGACTAAGTTGTTGCCCTCAGGAACTAAAGCTTAGGATATTGGCTTTTAACAAAAGTAACTCCAAAGATTGAGTTATCGCACCTTTTCTGGTTTTGTGGCCTCTAAAACCTTCCCAAAACTGACTTGGCTTCCAGGCTTCTTGTCTACAAATTCTTCACTGGGAATTATTTTTCCTTAAATGTATTTTTTACTTCCCTCAATTCATTTATCATCATAGGGCAACCTTTTCTCAATTGTCCCTCTATTTCCAAATTCTTGCTACCTCTCTCTGCTGCTCTTGAAAATCTCCAGAATCTTTTTTAAAATACAAATCCATTACAAGGTAATTCATGAAATTTGCCTTCCTTTTTCTCAGGTGGGCTAACTCCAAGTCTGCAATTTTTAATCATTATCTTAGTTGCAGAAAAAAACAAAAAAAAGCCAAAAAAACAAAAACCCTTCATATACTAAATGTACAAAGCTATACTTATTAACTCTTCAGGAGTTGGACAAATAATCTGATTTGTTATTTGTTTTTTTTTTTCTCACTATCTCCTACAGGGAAGGGGTTAAGCATAAGTCTTTAGAAAGAGCAAGCTGGGGGGCGTCTGGGTAGCTCAGTGGGTTAAAGCCTCTGCTTTCGGCTCAGGTCATGATCCCAGGGTCCTGGGATCGAGCCCCACATCGGGCTCTCTGCTCCACAGAGAGCCCGCTTCCTTCTCTCTCTTCCTGCCTGCTTCTCTTGCCTACTTGTGGTCTCTGTCAAATAAAAAAATAAAATCTTAAAAAAAAAAAAAAAGAAGAAAGAGCGAGCTGGGGCAACCCCCTGGGATACCCTCCTTCTTTGGGATCCTTGTACTCTGACTTCGCTCAATAAACCTTGTTTTCCTGTCCACCAAGTAAATAAAGAAATAAATAAAATAAAAAGAGCAAGCTGTGGAAGACACATGATCTGCTTAGGAGGGCTTTAGCATTGTGCTCCTGGAATCAGATTCCATTTTACATACTTCTTCTCATCTTTACCTTTCACTTTATGGACAATATCTTGGTTCTGTGTTTGGGTTCAGATCCTTATCCTTTTCCTGAAAGCTTGGCCTTCTGGGGACTGTACCCTGGTTTTCTATCTCCACGGTTAATCATCACAGCATAGTGCTTAGATAAATAAGCCCACTCATACCCTGAGCCATTGCTTTGAAACTTATTTAGTGTATTTATGAGGTCAGACAAAAAGAACTGCTGGAGATAATTTCTATGCATATATATTTTATCTTTAATAAGATAGCTCTTGGCTAATGTATCCCAGATGAAAATAATTCCTTACATTTGTTAAATACCTATTACAGGCTAACAATCATGCATAATATTTCCACTGCCTTTAAGAGGTTAAAGAAGTTGCAAATGCCACTCATCTGTCAAGTGGAGGACCTAGATATCTAACCAGGTCTACTAACTCCAGAGCACATTTTTTAACATTGTGTTATGTTATTCCTCAGTAGAAATTAGCTAGGTGGAGGAGCCAGTTGTTGTTGTTGTTTTTAAGATTTTATTTATTTATTTGAGAGAAAGTGAGAAAGCTTGAGTGTGTGTGTGTGGGGGGGGTGATGAGGGGCAGAGGGAGAAGCAGACTCCCCTCTGAGAAGGGAGCCCTATGTGGGACTTGATCCCAGGACCTGAGCTGAAGGCAGATGCCTAACCGACTGAGTCATGCAGGTTCCCCAAGGAACCAGTTTGTGTAGCTGAGCACTGTAGTTCAGAGGGGCATGTGATACATGAATATGAAAAGAAGAGTGAATCTTTTGATTTTTTAGGGATAAAAATCAGTTTTGCTAAGGCTTGAGGAAAGATTTTTCCAGTGATTGTCATAAACATAATAACTTCTGGCATATACATAATTTATGCCTGAAATTGTAAGACAGCATCACTTAATTCTAGTAAAGACTGAGGATCAAGAATACAGGGTTAAGTATTGAGCTTTAGAAGAAATTCTGCATTTAGCTTAAAGAAACAGCAGACCGGGCACCTAGGTGGCTCAGTGGGTTAAAGCTTCTGCCTTCAGCTCAGGTCATGATCCCAGGGTCCTGGGATTGAGCCCCACATCGGGCTCGCTGTTCAGCAGGGAGCCTGCTTCCCCCTCTCTTTCTGCCTGCCTCTCTGCCTACTTGTGATCTCTGTCTGTCAAATAAATAAATAAAATCTTAAAAAAAAAAAAAAGAAGCAGCAGCAGCAGACGAGGAAGGTGGAAGAATGTCGAATAAGGGTTTGTTGAAAGCTTTGGAATCAAGGCAGTGGTTGCTAGAATACTGGGGACTATAGTACTATTTTAAGGTATATAATTCATTTGTAAATAATTTCTAAGAGAAAAAAGATTACTAGTGGGAAGGATTAACATGTTATAATTGACTCATTTTTTTTTTCCTTCCCAATTTTGAGTTTCCTTCCTTTCCTTCTCCATTCTCTAGTTGGTTAACCAGCACAGGTGAAAAGAATTTTTTTTTTTTTTTTTGCTTTTTTTGGAACACAAAATATAAGATCTTTAAATGACAATAAAATTTAGTCATAAAACTTGGGATTATTCTAGTAAAATCTTATTTTCTTGGTTATTAAGTAACCAGAAGGTATTAACAATACTTCAAACCAAGTATCAGTACTCTGGATCCTGAAACAACCAATTGTTTTCTCAATAGGACTGAGGACTTGCTGATTGGCAGATGGAGATGTCCATTAGTGTGTTCCTGACAATCTGGGATAATTGGATAGAGTGTCAACATCTTGGGTAGCATGTTTGCCTTTAGCATATTAATAATAAGTGGTGGCTCAAGACCAGTCTGATTAAGAACTGATAGGGAATCACAAGGTAAATCAAGAGAAAAAAATAATCCCTGGGATTTATAAGAATGGATTTTGTACATGTTTATTTTTTTTATTTTTTTATTTTTTAAAGATTTTATTTATTTATTTATTTGACAGACAGAGATCACAAGTAGGCGGAGAGGCAGGCAGAGAGAGAGGGGGAAGCAGGCTCCCTGCAGAACAGAGAGCCCGATGTGGGGCTCGATCCCAGGACCCTGGGATCATGACCTGAGCCCAAGGCAGAGGCTTTAACCCACTGAGCCACCCAGGTGCCCCATGTACATGTTTATTTTTTATCATCCTTTAAAAAGGTCTTTAAAGAAGAGATTCAAGATTATTTTTGCCTTTTCCTTCTATTGAGATCTACACAACAAAAGCTTCAAGGACTGTGAACTCTGTACTTTACCTGAGAGGGAAAAAACAAACAAAACCCCCAAATACCAAAAACTATTTGAGAAAAGCTGGTAGTTTAGAAACTTCCTATTAAACGACTGGAAACAAAGGAAATAAAAACAATTTTGTCAATTTGGGTCAAGGCTGACCAGCTAATTGTTTTGCATGCTAATTAAAATTCAATGAGAGAGAGGGGGAAAAAAATCAATGAGCTGAAAGGCCATCTTATTTAAATTAAGAAACCTACTCAAAAGTTTGTGGACAAATTCTCTCTTTTTTAAAATAATGAAAAACCTCACTAAGTCAACACATGCTAATTTTGAGTTGATGATCTCCTGAGCCTGGGCTCTTGCAGCAGTTCCAAGGAAGGCCAAGTGCTGTAACAAAGGTACCCTCAAAATCTGAAAAATAACCTGAGGGTTTTGAAGGGGTGGGGGGTGGGGGGTTGGGGGAGCCTGGTGGTGGGTATTATGGAGGGCACGCATTGCATGGAGCACTGGGTGTGGTGTAAAACTATGAATTCTGTTACGCTGAAAAGAAATAAAAAAAAAAAGTTTATAAAAAAAAATAGGTTAAATAGCAGAGAGTTTTACCTTTCTCTCATGCAACAGTCCTTAGTAATAAAGTGGCCTCCACCTATAGAGTCATGCAGGGACTCGGCTAGCAGAATGGTCTCTGCCACCCAGCCCATGGCTTCTGTGTTAGTTTCAGCCTTGACCATTTCAAGAAAATGAGAGCCTCGAAGGATGGAAAAGTTGAAGTCCAGAGCAAGAGATGTACTTTGAATCATGAGACAGCAGCTTCACAGTATCCTTCATCTCAGAATCCCTTAGGCATGTGGTCACACGTGTCTGCACGGGATGGCGACGTTCTGGGTAGCCAAGTGCTCAGAGAGAACACGTCTGGGGCAACTAGCAGTTTTTTCGGCAGCTACCCTGAAACTTGACTTTTTGCTTCCTGGCTGCAGGAATGTTTTGAAAATCATTCACGTTTTTAATTCCTTATTACCTTGGGCTAAATGTGTTTTGGAAATCAAGATTTTTGCTTGATAGAAAAGTAATAATTTACACATACTCTGTGTTGTGTAACATGCCAGTGGAGTTTGAGCAGTAACCACTAATCAAATCAATTAATATTTCTGTAGTGTAAGATTATTCATACTGAGATGATATCTTCCTGGCCATGTGGGGCAGATTTGGCCTCTGTGTAAGTTTGCACAAACTTAAGAAAAACATTTTTAGCTTTGAATTTTGAAACAGTGGATAAGGAATTGTGGAGCTGAATTAATAGTAAGATTGTAGAGTTAAGCAGGATTTAAGAAACTTGAAAGCAAAATTTTAAAAGCAACAATAATGGTAAGAGGCCAAAGAATTCTTATTTAAGTTCTATCCTTTAAAATTATGGTTCTTTTATACACATCTATCTTTGTGACAACTACACCTAAATAATGACAGGATGACTTGGAAGTTTAGGGAAAAAAATAGCTAAAACAAGTTCCATGCCCAGAGCAACAAGGCCAGGGATGTTGGATATGATGACAGCGAGGGAGACAGGATGGGAGACCAGAAGGGGGAGTCCCTGTGCTCCCTAGGAAAAAATGAATTTTGGAACACTGAAAAAAAATTAAATTAAAAAATGAATGAATGAATAAATAAATAAATCTTAAATAAAATAAATTCCTCATGGTCAAAAAAAAATAAAAGAATATATTGGCATTGCAGTTGTTAAGATGATGAACAAAACACGGAGAAAGCAGCATGTGTGCCAGAGAAGGTAGTCAATGAATGGTACCAAAAATACCATTTCTCTCTCATCCAGGATGGACTCTCCTGAGCTTGACTCCAGTATCTCTCCTTATTAGGTTAGAACCAGATTAGACCTCTTGGCTTCAAGCACTGCCCTGCACATTCCTTTTCTTCCCCCCGCTTTTTTCCTTTTCTTCCTTCCTTTCTTCCTTTCTTTCTCTCCCTTCCCTTCCTTCCTTCTTTCCTTCCCTCTCTTCCTTCCTTCCTTCCTGCCTGCCTGCAAAAGAAACCCACACTGGATGCACTTTCAGAAACATGGGCATGTTACCTGTCCCTTGTGCACTCACACTGTGGTGCTCATTTGTTTCTCTGCAGGGTACAGAAACCACCATTTCAAGTTTATTCTCAAGAAGAAACTGGTTCAGGCACAGGAGTTTCCCGTAACAGATGTTTGTGCCTGATCAGTGTAAGAGATACAAATTTGGTGGGAATGCCAGCTGGTGTAACCACTCTGGAAAGCAGTATGGATGTTCCTCAAGATGTTGAAATTAGAGCTACCCTATGACCCCGCAATCGCACTACTGGTTATTTACCCCAAAGATACAAACGTAGTGATCTGAAGGAGCCCCTGCACCCGAATGTTTATAGCGGCAATGTCCACAATAGCCAAACTATGGAAAGAGCCTAGATGTGCACTGACAGATGAAAGGATAAGGAAGATGTTATATATATATATATATATATATATATATATATATATATATATATATATATAAATCAGCCGTAAAAAATGAAATCTTGCCATTTGCAATGATGTGGATAGAACTAGAGGGTATTATGCTGAGTGACATAATTCAATCAGAGAAAGATAATTATCATATGATCTCACTGATATGTGAATTTGAGAAACAAGGCCGAGGATCATCACAGGAAAAGAGAGGAAAAAATGAATCAAGAAACCAGAGAAGGAGACAAACCATAAGAGACTCTTAATCTCAGGAAACAAACTGAGGGTTGCTGGGGGGTGGGAGGGTAGGGAAAGGGTGGTTGAGTTATGGACATTGGGGAGGGTATGTGCTATGGTGAGTGCTGTGAATTGTGTAAGACTGATGAATCACAGACCTGTACCCCTGAAACAAATAATACATTGTATGTTAATTTAAAAAAATAAATAACTGGAAGAAAAAAAAGGAAATACAAATTTGGTACTTCTCCTCTGGATGCTCTCAACTTTTCTCAGGGCACCATGACTACACAGTGAGGGTTGGAAAACCTCTATGCAAGGAATGACATCACTTGAGGAAGTCTTAAGGATTTCTTGATGAAAACGAATAGTTGGGTTGAGCTTGTCCTGAAAACATATCTATAATGTCTGCGTTAAAGTTCTTATTAAAAAAGGGGTTAAAAACATAGACTTCAGGCTCACAGCAAAATTGAATGGAATGTACAGAGATTTCCAATATATCCCTTGCTGTCCACACATGCCCAGCTTCCCCCATTATCAGCGCCCCCCCACTAGAGTGTTACATTTCCTACAGTTGATGGAACTACAATGACACATTATCATCACCCAAAGTTCATGGTTTACATTAGGGTTCACTCTTGGTGTTATACAATCTTAGGGTTTGAACAAAGAAATAATGACATGTATCCACTAATGTAGCATCATACAGAATGGTTTCACTGCCCTGAAAATCCTCCGTGCTCTGCTTATTCACCCCTCCCTCCCTAAATACTGGCAACCATGATCTTTTTGCTGGGTCCATAGTTTTGCCATTGCCAGGATGTTAGACAATGGGAATAATTATATACTATACAGCTGCAAGTTTTTGGACCAAGAATTTAGTGGAACTTTCCCTTACCTACCCTTTCTCCTGTGTCTCTGTGAAACATCTTTACAATCTCTTTTTGATTTTTTCCTTTAATATCAGGGAATGAATCCTAGTTCTCACCATCTGTCTGGTAATACCCCAAGATGCCAGACAACTGAAAACAACTTATGTTTAATAGCTTGATAAGCTACTATCCTTTGGCATATCTCCCCCAGGAGGATCTGATCAGAACACTCACACAAAAATGCAGTCAGTTTCGCTATAATTCTTGTTTTGGAAATGTAAATTTGTTCCAGCAGAATTGATGTATCAAAGGATAATTTGAGCATAACAGGAATCTTATGTTTGCTTACACATGATTTCATCCATGAGAAACACTAGGTGAGCACAGCATTTAGCTGAATCTAGCCATCCAGGAATGCACAAGTGCGTGCACACACACACATACACACACACCCCTCAAACATCTGCCAGCTACCTCAATTCTCGGCATGTGTTAGAGCCACACCCATTCATATTTGGCATGACAATCTCGCACCTGACTTCCCTCCTTTCCTTCCTTTTGGATTACCCTCCCTTCTTTCACAGCTTCACAGTAACTCACAATTGCTGTCCTTCTGATGCCTATGTCCCCAAGCAGACTGCAGGTCTTTTTCAAGGTAAAGTGTCATATTTATTGTAGCATTTATGTATTTCTTAACTATTTAACAAGTGTGAAACTGTGCTGTGATATTTATTAGGCATATATATATATATATAGTACTGTGTCACTGGGAAAGTTTTTAAGTCTTATGCCCACAAACCCATAACCCCTGTGGTTTTTATTGCATTATTTTGCATATTTTGCATAAAGTGGTGATTTATTACATTATTTTGCATATTTTGCATAAAGTGGTGATTTGGGAACACATGTGTCACATCCTAGCAGAACTGGCTCTATAGGACAGGATGTGAAACTGGAACTCCTGCTCTTTAAGGTTCCATTGAGGATCAAGATCATCTATGTGCCAAATTCCTCATTTTTTCCTATTTTAAACTTTGCAAAAGCATTGGGAAAATAGTCACTTTTTCACATACTCTGGCTTTAGGTGGGCCAGTGTTAAAGTTTAAGCATCTAGGCATTTCTTTGGAACTTGGAAGCTTTCTTTGGAGAGAGGGACCGTGCACTTGGGACCCTAGATCCACTCTCTATGGAAGAAGGATAGAGCTAACTCTCCCTACCCCCATGCCTGGTAAGAGAGACTTTAAGCCGCCAAGATAGCTTCCTGTGACCACACAGAGCTTGTGATTACACAGTAGGGTGGCATTGGCCTTAGGCCTGAAAAAAACTTGCAGCCTGGCTGATGCATTCTGAAATATACCAATTGGCACTCAGTTTTGCAAATCATGCTATGACTACTTGAAGTAACCATTCAGTCAGGTGTCACTGGGCAGGAGAAGAAATGGAAGTGATGGCCCAGGAGAAGTGCAGACAAGAAGGAAGGATGTAAGCAGAGAGCAGAGGAAGGTAAGATACTAACTAGTCTCCTAGCTCTAAGAATGGAGGAAGGGACAATGAGCCAAGGAATGTAGGGGGTCTCTTAGGGCTGAAGAAGGCAAAAAACCAGCTTTCCCCCTAGACCTTCCAGAAGGAACACAGCTGCCTATACTTTGATTCTAATCTAGGTGAAAAACAATTTTAGGCTTTTGATCTTCAGAACCACAAGATAAGCAGTTTAAGTCACCAAGTTTGAAGTAATATGAGAGGAATAATTTTGGCAAATAATTTGGTCCAAAATATAAAACAAATGCGTATTGAGGGCAGAGGCAGAGGGGAAGAGGGAGGAGATGGAAAGACCTTCGGTTCCTACTGGAAATTATGGATTACAATCACGTGTGTCCACTGAGTGCCAACAGCTTCAGAGGCCAAGGCAGACTTTGCTTGGGACCAGGATGAAGACACTTTCCAAGTGTTGAGACCATCTGGTAATGCCATAGCCAGTGGCAAGGGGGGCAATCTGGGCAGACACACCTACTGACTCTATTGATGACGTATTTGGTTTGCTATTGGCAAAATCTCTTTTCTCCATGAGTAAAATGATGTTGACAAGCAAAGTTGAAAGTATAATTTTTTTAAAAGATTTATTTATTTATTTGAGAGAGAGAGAGCGAGAGAACGTGAACGAGTGGGGGTTGGGGCAGAAGGAGAGGGAGAAGCAGACTCCTTGCTGAGTGTGGAGCCCTACAAAGAGCTTGAACCCAGGACCCTGATATCATGATCTGAGCTGAATTGAGGGTCAGATGCTCAAAAAACAGACACTGAGGTACCCCAAAGCATAAAAGATTCCAATAAGCTCTGTGGGGCCCGTTAGATTAGAGATCCATGTTATGCCCTCCAGTTTGAGTAGCATCCTTCTATGACAAGCCAGAGGACCCCGAGTAGCCCCGAGTGTGCAAGGAAGAGGGAGAGCTGCTAGGAGTATTTGTGTGTGGAAAGATCTTCAAATTGTCCCAGCTGAGTGGAAGCCCAGGCTGAAAGAGCTGAAGTGTTTCTTCAGACTGTGAGGGAGTGGAAGTGAAAAGTTAGAAAAGTTTTCTCCTCCTCCTCAACTTGCTCTTCTCTCTTTCCCACCTAACTCTGCACTTAGATTCATTGATTTTGACAGAAATAGGGTTCATCTTCAGTTGTCTGCTGATCTTTTTACTCTCTAACCTCTTCGCCTTTGTTTTGCTTTTCAACCCTTTACAGGACACGAGATGGAAGTCAGGTGAAGCGGGGCTGGATTCCAGGCCCTTCACCTTCTAGCTGGTTGACCAGGCCCAGGGCCTGCTGGCACATATGGTCTATGACAAAAATGTTGCTTTTTGTCTGATCCTTCTATGGTAATATCTGCCGTAGGGGCGGGCACACATCAGAAGTCCAGAATCCAGTCTCAGAAAATTGTGCTGTAGGTTCAAGACATGAAGATACGGGGACGACAATTAGTTCTCCAATGTGAAATCTCAGGAACATCTCTGGCCTGAGTGATCCGGAGAGCCCTGGCTCCAGAAACACCTTCTGTTGAAGCTATTCAGTTAGGAAAATGGAATGATAAATACTGCATGCCTACTATGCTCTGGGTACTGATCAAAGTGCAAGGTGCTTAGAAACATTTCTCTTCTTCTTCTTCTTCTTTTTAACATTTCACTTTACCATTTTTTAAAGATTTTATTTATTTATTTGACACACAGAGAGAGAAATCACAAGTAGGCAGAGAGGCAGGCAGAAAGAGAGGGGGAAGCAGGCTCTCCACTGAGCAAAGAACCCAATGCGGGACTCGATCCCAGGACCCTGAGATCATGACCTGAGCTGAAGGCAGAGACTTAATCCACTGAGCCACCCAAGCGCCCCACTTTACCATGTTTATATTTATACTGTGGAATAGATTTCTTGGTCAGACAGCTAAGTGTTAGGGGCTTAATATACGTTAGGATTTCGGAATCAGAATGAGGTTTGTCTTCACTTTGTTTCTTTGAAAGTTTTTGACCTCAAACAGTTTTCTTAACCTTTTCAAGGCTCATTTATTCAACTGACCTTTTATGGACTACCTACACTGGGTTCACCACGGAGCCGTCCTAGAGGCATTACAGAGAAAAGACAGAGCCCCTGTCCTGCAGAGAAAACCATTAGCCTTTAGTTTCCTCGAGTGTCAAAATTTGGATAACAGTACCCATCTTGCAGCATGTTGTGAGGATTAAATGAGATAAATTTTTATGAGAGTGCTTCACATTTAGAAGAAACTCAATAAATGTTAATTTCTTTCTTTCCCTGGTGGCAGCCTAGTGGGAAGGAAATGTTTCAGCTGGGAAATCTTTATTTGTGCTTCTCAAGTAATACTAACAGTGCCTTGGGGATGACTGGCTTAGAATAACAACTATGAAAATAATATTAGAATGAAGGTAACTCCCTAGATTGGTGAAAATCATACTGAGCTTTTGGTCAACTTTCAAATTTGGAAATAATCCTGTGTAAGAATGACTTGGGTATATACACGTGTTCTGTGGTCAGATATCCTGAAGATCCCTTCTCCACCACCAGAGACAGGTGGAAAACAGGTGAGATTTTTAAAATCAAATTAGCAGAGGTAATATTAATGCTCTTAGGTTTCTGAGAGAGTCTGTTACAGTGAATGTGGTAGTTACTGGAATGTCAGACAGGCCAAAAAAGAGTTAAATATCTTTTAATACAGTGAGGCCATCATTGTTGATCCACAAAGGGAAGACCCAAGTTCTACTAACAGGAAGAATATTATTTTCTCATATGAAATTAGTCTGTCTTTTCCAAGAAAATGTAAGCTCATCTTCGAGGCACACTCATTCTTTGGGTGAATCATAAGGAGGCTTCCACAGCCCTCACAGCAGCAGAGAGTCTGAATGACCATCACTGGTTCCAACCAAAGGTCCCCAGAACACCTTCCCTCAACAAGGGTGGCTACTGGTAGTGGCAGCAAGGAGACCACCCTGTTGCAGACCCCACGGGTATCTCAGGGAGGGAGTATCAGAGGGGCTTGTTGTGGATTTTGGGCTTAGGTTTGGTGTTTTGGGGTGAGGAATCCATGACACATGGTTTTGCTGTCAGAAAATGGTGAAGATCCTATGACAAAACATCTTAATTTTTATCGAGGAGGCAGGAGGAATGGAGCATACCTTTGGAGCTGGAGTGAAGAATTAGTCATTCCTGTTAGCCGGGTGAAGGACATGTTTAAGCATTTTGTGGTTTGCCCAGTGTTCTTGTTTTTTATCTGTGCTCCGACATGTTTATGAAGTGGTCTTGTTTTGTCTCCCTTCATCACAGTCACTGAGTGACCTTGTCTGATGTTCATGTTGTGTGAAATCGCTTATGTTCCATGGAACACCAGGACTTGCCGTGAGCTCTGGGCTAACAGCTGTCAGGAGCAGCTTTTTCCTTTCTCGCCTGCCTACTCTTACTGTGGGCGTGATTCCCTCCCAGTGCGACAGCAACGGGCAGTGACAGACCCAGCAGAAGGAGCCATTAGCTGTTGGCATCTGGAGCGGGCCCAAGATTTGTATTGCAAGAGAGGAGAAGGAGGTAGTCTGTTAATGGGGGAAGAGAGGGCGGGGAGGGAGGGATGGAAACAGGGAGATCACAAAAAGAGAAGAGCTCGAGAGAGAGACAGATAAGGGGAGGGCCCATGGAGACACTTTCACTTCCCAGTCTATAGGATTCCTCCCCTTGTTTGATACAAGAAAATGTAGGTTACATAGGATTTGTGCATAGAATGCTCTTTTGAAACTCACCAAGTCTAGTAGCAAATGGCTTTGCACACCTCCCTTGGAGTCTGGTTTATGTTTTGCCTTGGCAAAGCAGGAGGGACTGGGAGAAGGGGCTGAAAGCTCCCTTTCAGTCTTTCATGAATTACACTTGAGTCAGCCCTGTATGGACACCAGTCCCTGATGCCTACAGCCTAAAGCTTCAGTTGATTGCCATGAAGTTACCACAGGTAGCTGCAGACTTAAAGAAAAAACGGGGGTATAGGTAGGCATTATTCTAGGAGCAGGAGAAAATACTCCCTATGAGATAGAAAGGAAAAGAAAACTTCAACACAAACAAATGAAGTAAGGGCAGTTAAGACCAAAAAGTCAGCATTTTCATGTTGCGTTCTAGCCTGATGTCCTCTATTATTGGCTTAGAGCAAGATAATGAAGTTTTCAATTGGGGGCTTTGAAATAGAAAAGTTGCTTCTTTTAAAAATAATTTTTAAATATTTTATTTACTTATCTTTGTGAGACAGAGAGCAAGAGAGAGAGCGCAAATGGGTGGTGGTGGGGCACGGAGGGGCAGAGGAAGAGGGAGAAGCCAACTCCCTGCTGAGCAGGGAGCCCAATGTGAGACTTGATCCCAAGATACTGGGATCAAGATCTAAGCCAAAGGTAGATGCTCAACAACTGAGTCACTCAGGAGCCCCTAAAAATTGTTTCTTGAATAAAAATACATTTATGAATGATGAATTATCTAATCCATCAAATACCTCATATTGGACTTCAAATATTTTTTGTCTCTTAATTTGGTCCAAAAGTGGGGTTTAGAGCAATCTGCGGGGAGATACTGCTGTGGTGGAGGGTGCAGGAAACACATTTCTAAGTGTGAGTGGCTAAGCTGCAGTCCCACATGGGAAATGGTTTTCAGCGGAAGGACCTCAGGTGTCCCCTCTCCAGCCGCTGTCTCTGCTACAAATCTACAAGGAGGGCTGATAACACAGAGATAAAAGAAGAATGAGTGACCTTGCCGACTAGGGAGTTCAGAGTGAGAAAAGCAAGGGAAGAACAGCTTTGCTAGGGCGCCCACAGAACAGGGGAAGGAAATATGGCTTCCCAGAAATGACTGGTTGATAATGATGGACAAGTGGATAAGCAAATGTTACAATTCACAGGGATTAGGAATTGCTCTGAAGGAAGAAGTGGCAAGCAAGGTGGGAGAACCACCGGGTGGCACCTAGCCAGCTATGGGCCAGCCAGCAAGGAGATTCTCCCCGTTATTACATATTTGGAGACAAATCGATATTGAAATTTACTATATTCCTATGTAGGTTAAAAAAATTTCTTTTTGTAAATAAATTTGGAAGATGAATAGTATATCCTTTTCACTACAGAGTAATAATGACTTTAGTTATTCTGTAGAAATCCTTTGTCAACATCAAGACCCCTTAGGTTCTGCTTTCTATGGTAGAATGAGGTTAGAGGCCTTACCCCCTACCTCTTTATGAAATGCCATTTTGAAGAGTTACTCTGTTCGGGTGACTTAAATATAAAACTTTTTTTTTTTTTTTGAGTTGAGAAGACTTTTTTTTTTTTTGGCATTTAAAACTGTAACACCAAGCTGAAGACAAAGACAATATAACTAAACACGTCTTAAAATTATTATCAAATCTAGAAGCAGAATTTTGATTAAATTATAACCCAATTGTTCATGACCGTAAGAATGTTTATTTTAAGGACACCTGGGTGGCTCAGTTGGTTAAGCATCTGACTCGAGCGTTTGGCTCAGGTCATGATCTCAGGATTGTGAGATCCAGTCCCATGTCAGGACTTTGTGCTCAGCAGGGAGTTTGCTTCTCTCCCTCTCTCTCTTTGCCTTTCCCCCAGCTTACACACATGTGCTCGTGCTCTCTCTTTCTCTAAAATAAATAAGTAATTAAAAAAAGAATTCTTATTTTAAATTTTATTTGAATATTATTTATTTGTACTACATAATGCAGATGAATGGTTAAACTTCAAATTCAAGAAGACATATGACAAGTAAATATTCAGACTCCTTTTTTTGGTACTCTGATGAGCCAGTGATCCTGATATTTTCTGGTTACAAAACAGAAATCAATGAGGTCAGGAACAAAGACAATTTGAGTCCAAGGAGTGCCTGAAGCACCAGGTGTATTGAGACAGATCTTTGCCTTCCAGAAGGGAAAGGCAATGGAGTACAAAATGTTCGCTCCTTACAGGGTAGGGAGTTGAGTTGGAAATCCCTTTCATGGAGCCAGAGGAAAACAGAAATGAACATTTTCTACTTCTGCACTGGTTTGGGTGGAACTGAAAAAAAAAAAAAGTCCTCTTGCCAGCTCTTACCTGGGCAGAGAATCTGAATTTCTATTGCTTAGATGGCCTGAAAATTTTAATTTTCAGCAAACGGATAGTTTTAAAGCACAGAGAGTCTATAGGACTCCCAGGTAATTAAGAAAAGCCAATGTCAAAACTCCTTAGAGGAATAAATTCTCAATCCAGGCCTCAGAACTGCCCCACAGAGAGAAGGGCAGCAACTCTGAACTAATAAAAAGAAGTCGTAAAACATATCAGAAGGAGTCGTCATGAGCAATTGCCAAAAGAAACAGACCTGCGAAGACATTGGATATTGGAGTTGCTGAATATGAATGTAAAATGGGCTTGCTTAATATGTTTAAATGAATAAAAGCAGAAATGAGAAATATGAATAAGGATGAAGAAATTTCCAAAGATTACCAGATGGTTTCGGGGAAAAAAATAGAAATAAAACCTAAAACAACTGAAGTAAAAAAAAAACCCAAATCAATGGCAAGATTACAACAGCAGGTTTGTTAAATGAGGAAATGGTAAGAGTGGTGGAGCTAGCCTGTAATGGTGGACACAGGCTATTATGCATTTATCAAACCCCATGGAATGTGCAACACAAAAAAATGAGCCTTAAACCGGGGGGCCATAGTTCGTAATAACATCTCATTGTTTGCTCCTTGATTGCAACAAAGGTATACTACACTCATGCAAGATATTAGTAACAAAGAAAACTGTGGTTGGTGGTGGTGATGGTGAAAGTATGTGGTATTCTCTGTACTTTCAGTTATTCTATAAACCCAAGTCAGCACTCAAAAATAAAGTCTAGGAGCACCAAAGTGGCTTAGTCGCTTAATCGGCTGATTCTTGGTTTCCACTCAGGTCATGATCTTAGTGTTATGAGATTGAGCCGGAGTAGGACTCCAGCCTCAGGAGGGAGTCTGCTTGAGATTCTCTCCTTTTGTCCCCTCCCTCCTCCCATGTGCATGCACGTGCCTGCTCTCTCTCTGTCAGATAAATAAATCTTTAAAAAAGTAAAGTCTAGGGGCACCTGGGTGGCTCAGTGGGTTAAGCCTCTGCCTTCAGCTCTGGTCATGATCCCAGGGTCCTGGGATCGAGCCCTGCATCCGGCTCTCTGCTCGGCAGGGAGCCTGCTTTCTCCTCTCTCTCTGCCTGCCTCTCTGCCTACTTGTGATCTCTGTCTGTCAAATAAATAAATAAAATCTTAAAAAAAAACCATGTTTACACAAAAAATAAAACCCATCACTAAAGTATTGTCTAAAGGATATTATTTTTAAAATAGATTATTTGTTTGAGAGAGAGAGAGAGAGCACACACTGGGGAGGGGCAGAGGGAGAGGGAGAGAAAGAATCTTAAGCTGGCTCCATGCCCAGCACAAAGCCAGATATGGGGTTTGATCTCACAACCCATGAGATCATGACCTCAGCCTCAATGAGAGTCAGATGTTTAACCAGCTGAGCTACCCAGGCACTCCAGGACACATTTACGGATAAAAGAAAGAGAATCCTGAAATGAAGGTCTGAGATTCAAGAAAAAATAAAATGTAAAAGTATTTAGAAATGTGGATAAGTCATACTAAATACTGATTGGATAACAATAATAAAAATCTCTAAAATATGGAGGAAGCTAAAATATAGGGCAAAAGTAATTTGTCAACCAGGAAGAGCCTGGGAGGGTTAAATCATTTTAAGATTCTTCTGTTGTTAAAGGTTAGGGTGTGGCCTGGGCTGATTGACCCTAGTTCCTGGAGTTGTGTGACAGGTGGCTCTGAGGTGGAGTGAGGCATAAAGTTTTTATATTCAAAATTGTAAGAGTAACAATGAAAAGGATAAAGTGCATATCATCTAAAGCAGTAGAAGGAAACTAATATAATGAGAAAAATCTTAATGATTTCAAAAAGAAAAAAGAAGGCAGAAAGAAAACTTACAGAAAAGATAAATAGAAAATGAAAAATATGATGGTATCAAAGGATGAAAATATAGCAATGCTAATAATTAATGTTGCTCAATTGAACTCTTTCAGTAAAGAATCAAGTTGTCCCAGGAGGTGATTAAACAATTCCAATTCTGTAGAAGACACACTTGAAACATAAGGACAATAAGAGGATGAGAGCAAAGGAACAGAAGAGATACATTGCACAGATACTAAAAAAGAGAAATATGTACAGTTATAACAATAGCAACAAAATGTATTTTATGAACAAAGTATTGCAGAAGGGAAAAGAGAGTCACTCATAGGTTCAATTTAACAGGAAGCCATAGTAATTCTAAATGGTTATGTAACTAATAGAATAGCTTAAAATAGATAAAACAAAAACTGGTATATTGACAAAACCATCTTCACAGTGAGAGACTGTAGCGTCCTTAGAAACTGAGATATTTAGCAAGAAAAAAAATTTGAGTAAGAATATAGGAACTTTGAGGAAAAACAATCCCAATATTTATGTTAAAGGGTACACATAGATCCCTATAATAATAAGTGAAGTATACTGACATTTTTCTCCCCCAAACACGTAATTTGTATATATTGACATATATTTAGTCATAAAGCAAGTATCAATACTTTAAAAAATGTCAGTTTCACAGACTCCACATTTCTTCCTATAGTGTAATTCAGTTAGAAGTTAGTAAGAAAACATACAAATTTTCCCTGCATGTGTTTTTTTTTTTTTTTAAAACCACACTTCTAGGGGCGCCTGGGTGAATCAGTGGGTTAAAGCCTCTGCCTTCACCTCAGATCATGATCTCAGGGTCCTGGGATCGAGTTCCGCATCGGGCTCTCTGCTCAGCAGGGAACCTGCTTTCCCCTCTCTCTGCCTGCCTCTCTGCCTATTTGTGATCTCTCTCTCTCTGTCAAATAAATAAATAAAATCTAAAAAAACAACAACAAAAAACCCCCACACTTCTAAGTAATTAACACATCTATTTACAATTACATTGCAAATTAGAAAATGTGACACAAAATTAAAATATGAAGGCTTTAGCTAAAATGATTTTTATAGGAAAATTTATAATTTTAAATCCATGTGTTAGAAGAGAAGGAGATTTGGAAATCGACAATATCAGAATTCACAGTCAAGCCTCCGTAGGATTGCCAGGCGTGGAATGAGACTTCCTGCAAATGCAGACATCTGCCTAGACTTCCTGGCTTGCCCTTGAGGAGTGTCCCCACTCAGAATCAGCAAGGAAGTGCTCAGCAAACACAGTCCTCTCCTTCTAGTCACTCATAATTCTCCTTCAGTTCTTGTTTTCTCACATGGTATGCAATAATTTATGTTCTGCATGCCACCCTGCTCCCTCTCCATCTTGTGTTCTTTGTTTTCAATGGAAGGTTCTAAGAACGAAGCCTTGATGACTTCCTGGAGACATTATTTGCTGGTTCTCTTTGCTCCTCTTCTCTCCTTTGGATATTTATTTGTACATCCAGCAGAAATTGCTGCATTTTATTACAAAGCAAATACATTTCACGGTGTAACTGTGATGTTGCTATTGCCGGGGATGCCTGGCTTGAATAAAGCCACTCATGGACAAATGACTTAGACAATGTGAACAGCACATTTTTGCCAGATTTAAATAACGGAAATTACCCAATTTCAATTGTGGTGCCATTGGGAAGGCTGAATGTTGCATTTAGAGGTCTCTTTGACATTGATCTAGATAGAGGCATCAAGCATTTGACCGTGGGTGATCTCCCCGTGTCTGAAGTATGGAGGACACACTCCATCCAATAGAACTCCTCCAGTACAGGCAGGCTGAAAGAGCCGCCTTTCCAAAACTGAACACCAGATTCCCATCCAATGAAGACACATCTGAAGGCTGGGGTGCCTGGGTGGCTCAGTCAGTTAAGCATCGGACTCTTTACTTCAGCCGGAGTCATGATCTCAGGGTTGTGAGATCAAGCCCGGTGTTGGGCCCTGCCCTGAGCGTGGAGTCTGCTTAGCATTCTCTCTCCTTCTGCCCCTCCCCTCTTCCTATCTTAAAACAAACAAAGAAAAAATATAAATCTGAAGGCTTCTAAAGAAAGCTTAGAGAAGGAAAATCAATAAATTAACCTCTGAACACTTGCAGCTTCTCATACCAAAGTAGGAGTCACATACTGGAATTCATTCTTAACATTCCAGAGAAATATTTGAAACAAAAAAATGAACAAACAAGTGGCAACATTGATTAGAAAAAAAAAATACAAACAAGTATAGATTGACCAGAGATTTAAAAAGAAAAAATGATAAGATAAATAATTCACTGCAAATAAAATTTGAAAGACTAAATGAACTAATATATATATATATCACACACACACACACACACACTTTTTAAAGCTGACTTAAAAGTAAGCAGACTTAAAAGGAAATAAGAAAATTGATTTATCTTATAATCATTAAACATAAATATATTTATCTTATAATCATTAAAAATATTTTCTCCACAAAGAAAGCATGAAGACCAGAATCTCAATTTCTGATGTAAAATCATTCAGAGACTAGAAAGAGAAAATGTTTCCCAATAAATTCTAAATGCCAAAATCAAAGAAGGGTAATCTTGTTCATGAACATATGTATAAATATTCTAAACACAGTATTAGAAAACCCAGCAGAATATAACAAAAGTTCATTTATTGTGGCCATTTGGGGTTTATTGCAATAATACAATGCTGTTTGAATAATAGAAAATTGATTAATACAATCAAGAATCACATTAAGAAAATAAAGAAGAAAAAGTGCATGATCATCTCAAAAGGAACAGAAACAAGCATTTGGTAAAATTCATAATAATTCATTCTAAACTTCTTAGCAAATTAGGAAACATATCTAACCTGATAAAAATCTATTTAAAACCAAAAATAAATTTCATTTGCCATAGTCAAATTCTATAGAACCATTCTCTTTAGATTATTGAGAGATAAGATTTCTTGCTAGTATGGTTTCCAGTTCACATCCTAATAGAAAACTAAGCTAGCATAGGAATGAAGATTTAATGGGAAAAATAAAGCTTGTCAGTATTTACAAACGACGCAGTTGCCAACATAGAAACCCCCTCCTACACACATACATACACATACACAAAAGTACCTATAAAGTATTGTAGTGCAGGATAGATACTGAATGTTGATATTAAAATCAGCTGCCCTTCTATACATTAGCAATAAAGATTTAGAAAATGTAATTTAAAAATATTTATGAAAGCAGCAAATATATGTGTATGAATAATGAATAATTATACATTTATATAATGATATAATTATGTAAAATAGATAATATTATACTATAATTATAAATGTACTATTATTATATGTGTTATATATAATATATATATGGTGGTATCAAGGAATTAATCTAAAATATTTGTGTAAGATCTCTATGGATTGGAGATGATTAAAAATTTTCTTTAAGTCCTTTCAAGGGAATTTAATGAGGAGGATATCATGATCCTGGTTAGGGAGACTTTATACCATAAATATATCAATTATCCAACTGGTCTATAGCATCAAAGCAACCCCAATAAAAATCCAACAGAATTTATAATGGAATAGGTAAATATTAATTTAAAAATTTATACGGAAGTACAAAGAGCTAAGGATAGATGAAAGAAACTTTTCAACTAGAGTGAGGTGGGAAAATAAACTCTATCAGGTATCAAGATGTATTATAATCCACAGTAAATCAGTAGTATTTATACACGGATACAACAATAAATGTGAGGAATCTGATGGTCTAGAAAGAGCACAGTGCAAATATGGAAACATAATAAATGATGAGGTGGGACGTACATCAGTGGGGAAATGTGCACTGTTCCATCAATACCTCTCTTTTATCTGTATCTAGCCATTTATTCATCTATATAAAATTTGTGTATGTACCAATGATTTAAAGTGCAAGGAGCACTTTATAACTTGGAAGGAAATATAGAATGATTTACTTATTGCCTTCAGATAGAGAAGGATTTCTTAAATAACATATATAAATTGCAAACCATGAGGAAAAAAGCTTGATAAATTTATTTCATTAAAATTAGGAACTTTTTTTTTTCATCAAAGGGTACTGTAAAAACAAAACAAAACCAAAATCCACATACTGGGAATTTTTTTTTTTTTTTGCCATAGGTAAAAGTGAAAAAGGAATACTATCCAAAATAAATGAATCATTTTCGTAAATCAGTAAACCAATAAAAATGAGCAACAGATGTAGAGATGTGAAAAAATTTCACAGTAGAGGAAATAAAGAAAAAGGACAAAAGATACAAACAAGTATTTTACAGAAGAGTAAATATAAATAATCTAATATATAAAAAGATGCTCAATGACTTCATAATTGGTGAAAGGCAAATTAATATCCAATGAAGTATCATGATATACTTAAGACATTGATCAATATTCAAACTATGACAATACCTAATTTCAACAAGATATAGAGTGGTGGGGACAGGAAATCAATTGTTAAGAGTGTAAATTTGTGCAACAATTTGCCATTATTGTGTAAATTGAATAAGAGCATGTTCAATCCTAGCATATTCACTAGAGGAATGACTGCCCATTTGTACAAGGAATCAGGTAGTAATGTTGCTAATAATATTAAAAAAAAAACCTTGCAAACAACCTAAATGTCTATTGATGGGAAAATGGATAAAGAAAACGTGGTATAATCATGAATTGGACACTACATAGCAGTGAAGATAAATGAATTTGAACTTTGTATGTCAAATGGTTGAATCCTAGAAAACTAATACATTAAGGAAGAAAGTAAAAAAAAAGACATGAAAGCATGTGTTCAGGGCATCTGGGTGGCTTAGTCGGTTAAGCATCTGCCTTTGGTTCAGGTTATGATCTCAGCGTCCTGGAATTGAGCCCCGCAATGGGCTCCTTGCTCAGTGGAGACCTTGCTTCTCCTTCTCCCTCTGCCTCTGCCCCAACTCGTGCTTTATCTCAAATAAATAAATAAAATTTTAAAAAAAGTGGGCTTCCTAATACAAAACTCAAAACCCAGCAAAATAAGTGGTTAAACAACATATACCCTGCGTATGTTAATAGAAGTATAGAGAAAAACAGGGGGCAGGGACAAGACTGACAGAAGCAGACACAGAGCTTCAAGTTAAGGGAGATGTTTTATTTCTTAAGTTGAGTGATGGGATCATAGGTATTTGTTTCATGAAAATCTATGTAGTAATCTGTATCTGTCACAAATACTCTTTTGAGTGTATAAATATTTCCAAATACAGATAAATATAATTTCCTACACTTCCTAGTCCTGCTGTCCCATAATTTCCCCCTTTGTCTTGACTTTTTTTTTTTAAGATTTTATTCATTTATTTGACAGAGAGAGATCACAAGTAGGCAGAGAGGCAGGCAGAGAGAGAGAGAGGGAGGCAGGCTCCCTGCTGAGCAGAGAGCCCTACGAGGGACTCCATCCCAGGACCCTGAGATCATGACCCGAGCCGAAGGCAGCGGCCCAACCCACTGAGCCACCCAGGCGCCCTTGTCTTGCTTTTTAAACTATGTAGATATTTTTCCTTCACAGTATATGGAGAGCTGTCTCCTTATTTATAATTTCTGTGTAGACTTCTTTAACTTGGGTATGGTGTAATTTAACTAGTTTCCCTGAGGGACACTTGTGTTTTTTTCTGTTATGATGAATTATTTCATACATTGATAGTTTTTCCTCTTTATTTGGTGTAATTCAGTTTACATATCCATGTAATCCCCAGCTTTTATAAAGAACACATCTATCATTTCAGAAAGGTACCTTAAAAAGAAACAAAACAATAAAACAAAACACCTGGCTGGCTCAGTTGGTACAGTTTATAACTCTTGATCTCAGGGTTGTGAGTTCGAGCCCCACTTGGGGCACAGAGATTATTTAATTTCAAAACAAATAAATAAAATAAGCTCTCAAAGCCCTTAAAAAACAAAACAAATAAAACAAAAACCAAAACCAAACCCCAACCCCCCCAAAACAAAACAAAACAAAAAAACCCAAAACAAAAACCCAATAGCATCAACAAAATAGTTCCCTTGTGCCACCTTCCAGTCAGCCCACATCCATTTACCCCAGCCCCTACCTCAGGCATAGGAGATCTGATTGCTTTCAGCATAGATTAGTTTCACCTGTTCTAGAATGTCATAAAAGTGGAACCACATTACCTATGCCCTTGTTTACAGCTTCTTTGAACATGTTTTGAAATTGACCTATAATGTTGTGTATATGAGAAGATTTTGTTTTGTTTTATTTTGTCCCTCTAAGTAGTATTCCACTGTACAGATAAACTATAATTTTGGGCACCTGGGTGTCTGCCTCTTAATCTCAGCTCCAGTCTTGATCTCAGGGTTGTGAGTTCAAGCCCCGTGTTGGGCTTCACGCTGGGCATGGGGCCTACTTAAAACAACAACAACCACAACAAAACATAAATATACCACAATTTGCTTATCCTGCTTTCTATTTATGAACATTTGGCTCTGTTCTAGTTTTGTGCTATTATGGATAAAGTTGCCTGAAATTTTTTGTGTAAGCCTTTTTTGTGAATGTGCATTTTTTTTCTTTTTTTTTCAAATGTAAGAGCTATGTGAGAAATTATTGAATTACAGGGTAAAAATGTGTAACTTTATACGATCCACCAAACCACTCTCTAATGTTGTGCCTTTCAATATTTCCTCCATATTCTTTCTCATAATATCTGGCATAGCCAATCTACTTAATTTCAGCTCTTTTGTGTGCTTGTAGTGGTGTCTCATTGTTGTATAAATGTGGACTTCCCCATTGTCTATGATTTTTAGAACTTTTCCATGTTTTATAAGCCTGAATATCTTCCCTTGAAAATGTTTTTCTAAATTTTTAGCATTGTATTGTTTTTACTGAATTGTAGGAGTTTATTGTATATTCTGGACATAAGTCTTTTGTCAGATAAATGCATTACAAATATTTTCTCTTAAATCTATGGCTTATATATTACTCATTTTTTAAATATTCCTTTTAGGTGAGCAGAAGTTTTAATTTTTATTTGCACATGGAAAATTCTAAGGTATCCTTAAAAATTTTCAATATTTATAAGTGTATTTAGCAAAATCACATATAAAAACAAAAAAATCAGGGATACAGTTAAGAAATGATTGTCAAAATCTCTACACTTAAAAATATAAAACAGTATTGAGAGAAAATTTTTTTAGATCTTCTTTAATTAATCCAAGGTATATCATAAACTTAAATGTAAACACACTACAAGCTTCTAGAAGAAAACATAGGAAAATATCTTTTTTATTGTGTGATGGGCAAAGATTGCTCAGACAGGACTCATGGAACACTAATCATAAAAGGGGGAGGAACTAAATAAAATGACCTTATTTTGTCTTTAAGTTATTTGTTTTTGAAAATATTACATTTGCATAATTCATAATTAAAATATATTATTTCTGGAGTACCAAGCTCCCTTTTTCTTAAGCAGCCAAGTATATTAGTGTATCCTATATTTTACTAGAGATATATTAAGTCTTTATATTTGCCTATGACCACCCCGGCCCATCTTTTTCTTTGCACCTATTTTTTTCAATTAATATATCCATATTAATACATAAAATCTAGGTGCACCTAAGTGGCTCAGTTGGTTAAGCTGCCAGCTGTTGATTTTGGCTCAGGTTATGATCTTCAGGGTCCTGGAATCGAACTCTGCACTGGGGCTCAGTGTGGAGTGCTCAGTGAGGAGTCATCTTCAAGATTCCCTCTTTCCCTTTCCTTCTGGCCCTCATCTGCTCGCATGTGCTCTATCTTTCTCTAAAATAAATAAGTAAATCTTTTAAAAAATACATAAAATTTAATTATTTTTTATTTGCAAATGTGCGTATTCCAAAGACACAGATAGTTTTCTATATGTCTTAGTGTATATAGGTACACCCCTCTGGTTCTCATTCTTCAGAGATAACTGTTAAAGTTTTGGTACTTTCCTTTGGCATCTAATTCCATCTTTCTAATAACTGTACTTTTATTTTTTAGATTATTTATTTATTTATTTGACAGAGAGAGAGAGAGAGAAAGAGAGAGAGAGAGTACAAGTAGACAGAGTGGCAGGCAGAAGGAGAGGGAGAAGCAGGCTCACCACCGAGCAGGGAGCCCTATGCGGGGCTCAATCCCAGGACCATAGGATCATGACCTAAGCCGAAGGCAGCCACTCAACCGACTGAGCCATCCAGGCGCCCCTAATAACTGTACTTCTTATTCTTGATTCTTTTTGTCTTACACTTCACCACTGGCTTCCCACTAGATGAGATTCATTTCTCTTTCATCCTAGTTTACATACACATTTTCATAAACATTCTACCAATTTACTTATGTCATGAGACTTGTAAGTATTCATCATTTTGATTATGACTATATAGACATTATTCACACTAGAGATATGGAAAATACTATAAATGTCTTGAAAGAGAGCTGCCAACAATTTCTCCCACCCTTGTATGTGCACTTTGTGCTTCCAATCAACAGATCGAGTCTATTTTCCCCTTACTTAATCTGTACTAAACTTGGGTCTAACTTTTGTCCAAAACAATGTGGTAATGCTGAGGCTGTGCCAGTTCTCAACTTTGCCCCTCACAGGTAAGGCAGCTCCCATGTTCACTCACTGAGTCATCATGTAAGACGTAGGATTATTCTGCCGAACAGAGAAGTCTTGCCAGTCCCAGCCATTTAGCTGCCTTTCTGGTGGGAGCACCAGGTATATAAGCAAAATATCCTTGTGCATCCCCAGCCAAGCTCCCAGCCGCTTGGTGCGGCTACAGAAGAGACCTTACCTGACCATGTGGCTTTGGAGGACATAACTAACCCATGGAAAATTAAGAAATAATAAGTTATTTAACTATTAAGTTTTATGGTGTGCTTGTTAAATAGCATAGATTACTTCTATGTGCATTATGATAGTTTTTTTCCCCTTTTTATATTTTTTTGGTACTTTCTAGAATTTTCTTCTATTGTTTGCTTAATTTCTATACAGTGAATTATCAATTGGTTCCCAAAACCAGATCATTAACTCTTTAAATTTCTTACTATTATATTAAAAATAATCAGGTATCCTTCTACTTTCATCATCTTAGATGTAAGTTCTTGTAGAACTTTCTGGTTTGCTTCTGTCCTCACTACAGGACTGATTTGTGGGGGCATAACTTATGTCATGTCCAAATGTCCTATCCTGGGTATGTCAGATTTCTCAGAGATGTAGTTTATGACCTGGTTGGAAGACTAAATCCTGAGTATCAGTTTAGCATTCTGCATCCTTGTTCTTATCAGTTTCTTTTCTTATCAGGTTTTATATTTTAAAAAATTCTTTTGCTTTCTGTCAGTGGCATCCTTAGAAGTATTAGATATTTAGATTATTTTTATAAAATGAAGTCTTTTATGGCTTCATGAAATATTACACTGTAATATATGAGAATTTATTTGCCAATGATATATTTTGTTTTTAAGTATGTTGGTAAACACTTAAAAATTTTCCCAACTGAGAGTTAAAAGATAGTATTTCCAAGTAGCTTAAATTTGCATTTATTTTTCTATGAGGAATGTCTTCATTAGAGACAACATTTGTTTTTCTTATACTGTGAAATATCTTTCATGTTCTTTGTTCATTTTTCTATTGAAATTTTCTTCTGAATCTTTATATTATGTGTTACTAGTGGCAAACATTTTTATTCCAATTTGATATTGGTCTTTGACTTTGCTTATATGTTTGTGTGCATTTTGTATGTTTCCCAAGTGGAACTTTTAAAAGTTTACCTTTAGCTATAAAAAAATATTAACATTTATTCAATAGAAAATAGTAATATTTAAAAATTGTGTAATATTTTGTTTCGTTTTGAAACAATATTAATAGTTTTTTTAAAGATTTTATTTGCTTCTTTGACAGAGAGAGACACAGCGAGAGAGGGAACACAAGCAGGGGGAGTGGGAGAGGGAGAAGCAGGCTTCTCGCGCTGAGCAGGGAGCCCGATGCGGGACTCAATCCCAGGATCCTGGGAACATGACCTGAGCTGAAGGCACATGCTTAATGACTGAGCCACTCAGGTATCCCAATAGTTTTAAAAATAAAGACTCATAAGTCTATTTTTAAATTTTCTCTAAAACAAGAACATATTAACAAGTAATGGATTGTTGTTATGACTAATAATAATGTTGTATGCCATCCCACTCTGTCTTCTACTCATCTCCTCATGCTGCTTTTCAGTCTCCCCCACACACCTTTCATTGTTTCCCCTCTTTCCACCTAGAAGTTCCCTTTGGCTTTCCCAAAGATCAAGAGTCATACTAGAAATGGAAACTTAGATGAGGTAGTCATAGTGTAAAGTGTTTTATTTGAAGCTAAAACTGGGTAGGTGGGGAGAAAAGGCCAAGAACACATTCCTGGAGATCACCAGTACCCTGGGGCCAGGTGGAACAAGAAGAGTTCATGGGAGAGACTGAAAACAAAGAATCAGAGAAATCGGAAAAAGAAAATCTGGCAACATGGCATCATAGAAATTAAAAGGAAGAGGGTTTTTAGGAGAGTAGTCAAATTATGAAAACATTCTGAGATACTAAATAATAATAGCATCGACAATAATATTGGAAAAAACTCTCGGCCTTTTTCAGAGTAACTTTCATGGGATGGTTCAGGAAACTCTAGCTTTTTAATGGGATGAGTAGAGAATAGAAGGAGAAATGAATACAATAAATGAGAATTATTGCTCATGAAATGAGCTTGGCTACAGAAGGGAGGAAGACATTATTGTGGGGGAAGTTTGTTTTGTTTTAAAGATGAATGAGATATAACTATGTTTTATACCAGGGAGATTCAGTAGATGGGATAAAAAGTAGAAAGAGTATACCTTCAGGCAGGTTTCCATTGTAATAGTATCTACTACCACTCTGATCTTAAATAATAGCAGATTCCACCAGAAGTTCTGGTACTGATTCATGAAGTTCTGCTCACTACATCTACTGGAGACTCCATCACTTCATATGCAATGTAGCAATGCTTCATTTTTTTCACTTTTCCCCCCATCTACACCTTCCCCTAATTCTGTTCTCGCCATACTTACCAGTGACAGAAGTACATGCCCATATGTTTATAATCTAGTTGGAAAATTAACAAACAAATGTGAAATCATTCCTTTTAAAGGATTCTGTATCGCTGATTCCATATACTCAGGGAAAACTTTCAAACATTATTTTATTATCATTATTTTTTTTCCTTGACGAGGATTTGAAGTAGCAGGTCTTTTCTGCTCATCATACTATTGATATATCAGGAAAGCCACCAGGTATCTTTGTACAAGAATGTTTTGGCAGAACTTTGTCATTAGATTTTCTGGAGGGAAATGGTGTCCACAGTTCTCGCAGGTGTGTGTTGCTGGCTGGCCCAGACAGTGGGGCATGTGACTCTTGATCTTGGGGTTGTGAGTTTGAACCTCATGTTGGGCATAGAGATTACTTTAAAAAAAAGAAGTGGAATGAGATCCTCAACATTCTGAGCAATCTCCTTTGTCTGATTCTCAAGAGTATCTTTGCCCATCTTTTTCTACTTGAATTCATTATGGAGAAAATCATCCTGGTTCTTATGATTTGTCTAATAAGATTAATTAGAGCCTTCTTAAAACTCCAGGTGCTTTAGGATCAATATGTACAGACTGCATTTCCTACAAAACCAAAACTTATAAGCTGAGACTATAAAAGCCCTTTTATAATAAGAAGAACCCTGAGTTCAACTAGCTCTCTGAATCCCTTCAGGGTAGGGTAACCATACAGGTAAGTTAAACTGAATTCTCCAATATCTGAAATTCAGTGATCATGGTATTTTTCTTTACAAGGAAATGAACTAAAATTATGTTCTATTTGAACACTGGAGAAAATGAAGCTATTATAAAACATGATGTACATCTGTATATATTGTTATAGAAAATTCTGTAATATCCATTATCATGTGAAAAATACACAAAGCACAGGTATAATAATATACCATATGTGTATGGAAAAATGTTTATCCATGCAAAGGTTATTTCTGAATGGGTACATCAGCAACTAGCAGAGGGTTTGTCTCAAAGCAGGGGAATAGGTGGCTGGGAGATGGAGAAGGGGAGGAAACTAACTTTTCACCAATGCAAGTTGGAGTTTTTGAATTTTATACTGTGTCGATTTAATGTCTACTAAAAAAGAAGAAAACACTTTTATTTTTAGCTCTGGGGGGAAAAAGCAAAGAAGCAGCAGCAGCAGAGGCATTGGAGCAAGAATACAAAGTAGTTTGGGGAAGGGTGGGAATGTGAAGTAAAGGGGAGTCAGCCTTCATTATCTGAAATGATCTGTGACTGAAGAATAAAACAGGCCTGGTCTGGGTGCTGAGCTAGAAGCAAAGGCTGAGAACTAAGCCGAATAATATAGAGGCTATTCAAGTTTCCCCTTAGTTAGTGGTAAAATCTGTGAGATATCACTTGTACTCTATGTCATTTTCACCTAATGACTACATTGACGAAGACTCCCGTGACTTTCTAGAATAGTCTACGGTTCAAAGTGGTCTGAAACCCTGGCTGTGTACCAGATTCTCCTATGAGGTCTTAAAAACGTAGTACCCTGTGGTCTCTCCCTGGAATTAAGAATCAGAATTTCCAGTGCCGAGGTCCAAAAAGCCACTGGATTGAAGTTTTTAAAGGCAGGTAGCAGGCAGAGAAAAGAGACTGGCTCAGGACCAGGAAAATTCAGTGAAGAGAGCGAGACACCTATTCTAAAATTGGATCCTTCTCTTCCCACCACCTTCAGGCTAGGCACTGTGAGCACAGTCTCTGAAAAGCTCTCTGTGTTTCTTGCCAGAACATTATTCTGGGAAAAAAAAATAATAATCGCTACCAGTTACTGAACACGTATTTTATTCCACCCCTGTGCTAGGTGTTTTAGATTTATTTACTTTAATCCTCAAGACAACTCAATGAGGAATGCACATCTGTTTTACAGATAAGCATCTCAAGCCGAGAGTAGCAAGATAAGGGCCTGAAGTCAGGAAAGTAGTAAGTACACCCACATCTTCATTACTCTGCTCACTTGCCTTGAAGTCTTGAATACTGGGGCTCAAAGTCAATCTCAAACTCTGGGAAACTGCCGGAAGTAAATCTGGAGGGTTTAGGACCACCTATTCAGGAAATCTTTGGCTGTGTCCTGGGGGACTGAATTCTTGAGTTTCAGTTCACACTAATGTGTAGTCTCAGACTTCAGATCCATGCATTCTTCTGCGGAACACCTCTGTTTTCTTGTCTGTGCTTTTCTCTCCTAGCGGACTGCTAGCAGAGAGGTGAGGGGATTTATTTTGTGCAGAAGCATGTGCTCCTAGTTAAGAGATTTGATGACCACCTCCTGACCCTGGCCATTGCACTAGGAAAATTCTAGGACTAGGCAGTTTGAAAAACTGGGGCCATATATACTCAACATATCTGAACTCCCTGGCCCTTCTGGGTGACCTCTCGAGAGCGGTCCTTCTGGTCTTCTATCCTTTTTAGTCTTCGCTTCCTGATACGGTCTGCTCATCTCTCCTGACATGGCTTTTTCTTTCCAAAATCCCTCGTGGTGACCCCAGACAATCCATTACTTGGTTCACAATTTACCTTAGATTTTTAAAATCTTGACTGAGTACTTTTTCCCTCCCTCTTTATTTTAACTGAAATTTGGGTTTCCGCGGAACACAGCATCTGCCTCCTCTTCTCCAGATAGAGGCCACTCATTTCCTACAGATGAAAAACTTCAGAATGGCCACTCCCATAGGAATTGTTCCCCACCTGTGGGTGAGACATTTTTCGTTTTGAGGGTCAGGGCCTCGAGCTACACATCCTACAACTCATTCCATCACTGTCATCATCGTGCTCCTTGCCATACTCCATTTTTCACTGTAGATTTAAAAACCAGGGTCATTTTTTTCCCATCCTGAATTCTGCCACATCATCCAACATGACTTCAGCATTCATATGGTTGACACATTCAGCACCCTAATTTCTAAGTCCCCTTGTTTCCTAATCTAGAGAGACCATGGTTTTCATTTCATTTTAGTCATTGTTTCCAACTGGAATCTGTCATAAGGGAAATCTTAAATTTAAATAATCCTCTTCATTGGGGCACTGAGTGGCTCAGTCAGTTGAGTGATGCCTCTTCATTTAGGCTCCTGTCTTTATCTTGGGGTCATGAGATTGAGCCCTGAATCAAGCTCTGTGCTCAGTGTGGTTTCTACTTGGGATACCTCCTATCCCTTTGCCTTTTCCCCTCCCCACCCCATGCTTGTGTGGTCTCTCTATCCCAAATAAATGAATAAATCTTTAAAAAATAATCCTCTTTATGATATATCACTCCAAAGAATCTTTTTTTTTTTTCCTTTTTTTAAGAGAGGGAGGTTGGGGGAGGCAGAGGGAGAGGTAGGGAGAGAATTTTAAGTAGGCTCCACACCCATAGTGGAGCCTGCCAGTGGGCTTGATCTCATGACCCTGAGATCATGACCTGAGCTGAAATCAAGAGTCAGACCCTTAACTGACACAATCCTAATGACTTCAAATGATTCCAGAACTTTAGACATTAGAGTCACTCTAAATTTATGATCCAACCTCAAAAATCAAGACTCCCTGACTTTTCATTAGTCACATTTATTTTGTTCTCTTTATGAGATATTTTGGACATTTGGACATTTTCCATTACCCTCAAACCCTGACCCCCAATTTCTGTCCCATTTAACTTCCTGTAGAAAACCCTGCAGAAACAGAAAAAGATTGTCCGTCATTTTCTAAGTCCTACAAACCCCCACAGAAGGGTCTGAATCTACATTCATCCTTTTGTTTCTCTCTCCTTACAATGAATAATGTAGAAGGCTATGCTTTCTACCTCATTTTATTCTTCTAATCTGCGTTTCTGGATCGACCACTAGCTCGGGAACCATAGACTCATTATCCTCCCCGGCTATGTTTTCAACCTTTTTCTCTACTTATCATTAACATTTAAACACATGTGTTTTTTCCCAACTTCAGTAAAAACTAGACCAAACCAAACACCAAATTCCTCTTCCTTGACTCTTTGTACCTTTTTCACGTACTATTTAATCTATCCCAATATAAACACTGTCTCTATCTTACCACTAAAACTACTTTCTCCAAGAACAAGAAACACTTGTTGCAGAGTGCAACCCTAAAAGCTTTGCTTTTATTTTACTTTAAAAGCTCACATTTTTTGAACTCATGGACGACACTTGCAATCCTTTTTCCAGTCTCCCAGGCCATACTTCTTAACTTTCTTTCTAGGCATCTTCCTCTGACTGTTCTTTAAAAGCTGTTCATCAGGTTTCTTTCTCTTTTAGCCATTCATTTCTTCCTTTTACTGATTTAATTCTATGACTCCAAGTCAATGATTTCCAGATCTATTACCTGCAACTCAGGCCCCTCTCTTGAAGTCTGAACAGCTATCTCCAACAATCTCTTGGATGTCCTCCCTAGGAACCTCCAACTAAATGTATCAAAACATAAACTTCTAGTCTCTTTCACTACCCTTTCTAAAATTCCCTTTTCTCATCTATTTCAACATTAATGAAGAACATCAACAATCCAGTTTCCAAAGCCAGCAATCCTTCCCCTCTCAAGTCTGTTTCTGAAGTTGCCCTTAAAATATTCCTTCTCTGGGGCACCTGGGTGGCTCAGTAGGTTAAGCCTCTGACCTGGGCTCAGGTCATGATCTCAGGGCTCTGGAATCAAGCCTTGAGTTAGGTTATCTACTTAGTAGGGAATCTGTTTATCCCTCCCCTCTGCTCATGCTCTCTCTCTCTTTCTCCCAAATAAATAAATGAGATCTTTAAAAAAATATTTCCTCCCTGTTTCTCAGCACTGCCACTTCTCTGATCTAACCATCTGGATAATTCCAGTAGTTTCCTAATTGGGCTTCTTGCTTACAATCTCTCACCAGTTCATTTCTGGATTTTTCCTCAAAAATTCAGTCTTGTACAAGAATTTCTTTCACAATACTTCTCAATGGTCCCCAGAAAGGTCACAAATCTTTCATGCTCAATCGATAGTTAGCTTTAGATACTGTACCTCATTGCTTTATCACTTCTATCTAAACACACACACACACACACACACACACACACACTTGCTCCATGTTCTATCCACAATGAACTACCCACTGTTTCATGTTCTATTTTGACATCAGTTGTTTTGTTCATGTACCATTTGTTCAGAAAACTTCCTCATTTAGCCCAGTGCTTCTTCTCTTGCCTCCTATACTTTTTTTTTTTTTTTTTTTACTAAATTGTGTCACCTCCTGTTTGTCCTTGAGTCTCAGTGTCTCATTTCAGGCACAACTTTCTCAGAAACCTTCCCAGAATCTGTGTCAAGTACTTTAACTTCAAATAGAGTCCACTCTTTCTCATAATCACTAGTCACCCCATCACTGTGACCATTCCAAAGGTACTCTGAATTGGAGTGGTGGAATGAGAAATGAGTTTAATTTGGGGTGTGAAGTGTTTAAGATGACCTGGTTTTATCTATGAAGGAATGGATAACAGAAAGATGAATATAAAGGCTTGAAGTTGGAGGAAGAGGTCTGAGGTTGGGATACAGATTTGGGAATTTCCAGAATGTGGGTGATAACTGAGACCATGGATGGGATGAGATTTTCAGAGACTGCATGTAGGATGAGAATCTACAGAAGAGAGGAGGAGAGAAGCAGCAAGGAGAGGACAGGAGGGAGGGACCAGAGCATGGAGTGGGATGAATGTTGGTTGGCCCCACCAGTATACAGTCTTGGTTCTTTTGATAACCAGATTCCTAATTTCCTCTTGGAGAATTACATCCTTCCCCATTGTATTTATTCTTGGTATGTTGAAAATCAATTTCTTTGCCCTGTTCTAACTAAGGAATGAGATTAAAATCTATGTCACTACATCTTGAATACAATAACACAAGGACAGGAAAGTAAAAGATAATATTTGGAGAATATTTATTTTAGATCATGCAGTCTAATGAAACTCTTAATTTTTTCATGAAGCTCAGATCCCCAAGATGTCCTTTGCATTCCATCCATTTATAAATAAATCTGGTTCTTAAGCCTTTACTTTGAGCCAGGGATTTACAGATAACATTTCCACACATTCCATTATGGTTTAAAAAGGCCAGAGAAGGATTTCTTTTTTCCTTTTCCTCTTGCCATCCACTAACTAGTTATACTAAAGAAAAGAACATTCAAGGGATTTGCATTTTTATGTAGGATACTGAGAAATTCCAAATGAGATAGAATGACATGTAAGAGTATCATTCAAGATGTTTTAAAAGCCAAGGAATTGTTTAAAAAAGGGAAACAAGTATTTCAAGATGAAAGTCATTGTTAATATTGGGCAATTAAACTATTTTATTGGTTTTATTAAGTGAAGGAATAAATGAAAAACATATGAATAGATAAATTTTTTAAAAAGCTGTTGCTGTATCAATTTTATGATTTTAATTATTTGCCAATTTTTATTTATTAATTATTTTCTTCTTGTAGACTGTTTTGTTTCTCCCTTTATAATTTTTGTTTTGAAGGTGTAACTATTTTTTTAAAAGACCTTATTTATTTAAGAGAGAGAAAGAGCATGAGGGGGTTAGGGGCACAGGGATAGGGAGAAGCAGACTCCCTGGTGAGCAGGGAGCCTGATGCAGGGGTTGATCCCAGGACCCTGAGATCATGATCTGAGCCAAAGTCAGATGTATAACTGACTGAGCCACCCAGGTGTCCCAGAATGTGTAACTATTTTACACTCATTTTTCCTTGACTGGAAATAAAAGGGTTTAAGGTGTACATTTGTCTGTGAGTAAAACTTTATTATTCCATTGTTTTTATATTTTTGCCATTGCTACTCTAAGAATATCCTCCCTTTTAAACTTTGACCAATGAAGTGCATTTTAAAAATATTAAAGTATTTGTAATATTTTATTTTTATAGAAATAGTACTCCTAACTTTTTTTTTTTAATATATTTAGGTTAAAGAATGTGGCATTATTTCTGTTTTGGGGGGGTTATTGCAAGTCATGTATTTTGTGTGATATAAAATATATTTTATTTTATTATTTAAAAAAATACATTTTAGGGCACCTGGGTGGCTCAGTGGGTTAAAGCCTCTGCCTTTGGCTTGGGTCATGATCCCAGGGTCCTGGGATCGAGCTCTGCATCGGGCTTTCTGCTCAGCAGGGAACCTGCTTCCTCCTCTCTCTGTCTGCCTCTCTGCCTACTTGTGATCTCTGTCTGTCAAATAAATAAATGAAATCTTTAAAAAAAATTTTTAAATAAATATTCTATGGACACTTATTTTCAGCTTATGGATTTTGACACATACTAATACAAACAAAGTCTTTTTCACTGTAACATTTAGTTAGTTATATCCATTATTTCTGGTCTTCTTGATCTGTTCTGGAGCTGGGTGAGTGAGGGAAAATCTCTCATTATGGTAACATTTCAACTATTCCTGCCGTCTTAGCTTAATGTGTGAGATTAGAACACAAAGATTCATGAGAGTTATCTCCTCCACTGTGAATTATATTCTCTATAATTACAAAGTGCCTTTCCCTTTTCACTTGCTTTGAATCCAGTGTAGTCTGATATTAACAGCTGAGTTCATGCGTGTTTTCCATGTCACAGTCTGCTCCGTATCATTGTCTGTCCCTTTACATGCAATGCAGGCTCGCTCAGGCATTCCCGGTTAGACAGTCATATCTTGCATAAGTGTTTGGTTTTTGTTTACTGGATTTTTGTTTGCTCGTTTGTTTAACGACCTGAAACTGTTTGTTGCTGTTGTTGTTGTTGTTGTTTCCTTTTTGGAAATAGGTGAATTGATCCATTTCCCCTTATAGTTATGTTTGGGTTTAATTTTGCTGTATTAGATTTCCTATTTTTACTGGCTTCTTTCTTGAAACTGCCCGTTCCCTGATTTCCAAGGCATCACTGAGGTCATTCTTTAATCCTTCTCATGATCAGTAATGTATTTTAGTTATAGTCATAACTACTGTTGTAAAGAATAAACAACGTGATAATTTCTCTGTTTGTGTATACAACAGACATATTGGTATACCTGAACACATGGTATTTATATGTGTGTGTACAGATGTATTGTATGTGTATATGTCTGTCTGTATGTATATTTCATCTTTATAATGAATGACCCAACATGGCATAGACTTTTTACTAAGGTACATATTTTATTTTATTATTTTATTATTTATTTTTATTTATTTGAGAGAGTGAGAGAGAGCACAAGCAGGAGGAGCAGCAGAGGAGGAGGGAGAAGAAGGCTCCCTGCTGAGCAGAGAGCCTGATACCGGACTCGATTTCAGAACGCTGGGATCATGACCTGACATGAAGGTAGACGCTTAACAACTGAGCCACCAACGTGCCCACTGAGACACATATTTTCATATAGTTTTAGAGATTAGAATCTGAGGCTCAGTGAGATTAAGCAACTTATCCCACGTGAACTGGCAAGGTGACAGCCCTGGCACTTTAGCTCATTGCATAATACGACTTTTGGGGTCTTTCTTAGGACTCTTGCACTACTCTGATTTTCCCTTCTTGATTTGGTCTCTGTATTAATTCATTTGTTCATTCATTCATTGACTCAACAAACATATTTTAAGCACTTAACTATAGTACTCTAGGCTCTGGGGACAGGCAGTGAACAAAATGGACCAACATATCTATCTTCATGAACCATAAATAAAATCAACATCTTGAGAGTGTTCATTGTGCCAGAGCAGAGGAGTAAATGGTGAAAGGAAATGATGACTTTAAGGAGAATCTCTGCCTACTGAGTTAGTTTTAGGATGCCTTCTGGTTGGAAGTGGGGCTTCCTTCTACTCAGGGGTTTGTTTCTCCTGACTTTTCACAAGAGGATAAAAATTCAATTCCTGTATTAGCTAATTACAAAAGCATATATTTTTCTTATGGAAACTTATAATGCAATAATAGTGGTAATGATAATTAATAATAAATAATAATTATTTTTGCTTATGCAAGCTTCTAGAATGTATACAATCAACTTTAATCTCCCCCCAGCAAGAATATTCCTCCATTCTAGGTGCCGTACATCCTGGTTTGCCGGCTATAGTTCTAATTTCATCTCTTGTTTGAACATAATCATTAGTAATCCTCTCACTTTTTTTTAAAGATTTTATTTATTTATTTGGCAGACAGAGATCACAAGTAGGCAGAGAGGAAGGCAGAGAGATAGGAGGAGGAAGCAGGCTCCCTGCTGAGCAGAGGGCCAGATGCAGGGATAGATCCCAGGACCCCGAGATCATGACCTGAGCCGAAGGCAGAGGCTTAACCCACTGAGCCACCCAGGCGCCCCTCACTTTTTAAAAAATAAAAAAGCTTTTAAATTACTCACATGAAAAAATCTCCAAGATCTACGCTAAATAGAAAAAGCAAAGTGCAGAGCAGCATATGTGATACGTTATTTGTCTAAACATGAAAGAAAGGAAAAGTAGACACATATATTTTCTTGACAGACTTGTAAAATTTCTCTGGTAGGATACACAAGCAAGTGATAACAACCAGTTTTCTGAGTCTGGGAGGCAGGCTTTTGCTATGCATACTTTTTATACTTTTGAATTGTGTGATTATATTAGCTTGGGGGAAAAAAGATTTAAATTTAAAGGAAACAAAAATAATGGTTAACTATTGAACACAAAATTCTACAAAAATCATGGACGGTTAAGGTAAAATGATGCATATTTGTGAAAGATTATGAATACTGGCTAAGAAAATCATGCTCATGAAGGCTTTCTGGTCCTTCAGTGAAATTTGATTTCTTTTTCATCCTTTGCCTAGGTGATCATATCCTTGCACTATTTCATAATAAATTATACTTTCAGAAGAGTTTTAAATTTACAGAAAAATTGAGAGGATATTACAGAGAGTTCTCATATACTCTACACCCAGGTTCCCCTGTTATTAACATATTATTAGTAAGTACATTTATTAGAACTAAGGAACCAATATGGGATGTTAAACGAAGTCCATATTTTATTCAGATATCCTTAGTTTTACCTAATTTTTTTTTTCTGTTTCAAAATCTCACTCAAGAACCCACATTACATTTAATTGTCTTTTTAGGGTCCTCTTGGCTGTGACCATGTATCAGACTTTCCTTGATTTTGATGACCTTGACTATTTTGAGGAGTATACTCAATTATTTTGCATTTATCTGATGGGTAATTGGAATTTATCTGATGTTTTTCTCATGATTAGTCTGAGATTATAGGTTTGGGGGTAGAAGACAATAGAGATAAAAATGTCAAGATCACATCATAAAGGGTACTTTCTATCAATGTAAATTATCATCATAGATACTAACCTTAATCACCTGACTGAGGAAGTGTGGATTAGGTCTCTTCATTGTAAAATTACATCTCCCTCTCCTTTTTCTGAAGGAAGTCACTATAGCAGCCCATAGTTCTGGAATGACAATTTATGGCCCTACCCCTGCCAAGGGTGAAGTATCCCCATAAATTACTTGGAATTCTTCTGCAGAGATTTGTCTCTTCTCCCTTATTTTTTTTTACTTATCTAGTCATCTGTTTATATGGGCATGGACTCCCTTGCTTTAAAAAGTGTTCTCTATTTAGATGATAAGTAATGTATTTATTGTCTGTGCCCATGAATCACAACCCCATTTTGTTTTGCATTGGTCTCATATCTGTCACTTATTTTACACTTCAATTGTCGTGCTCTGTTGCACATTCTGTGTTGCACATGTGTAATTCTGGGCAATGGTGGAGGATAAATAATTTCATGTGCTATACAAATGTACAGAGGAAAACAAACACACAGGAAGAGGATTTTGGTGGGCTGATGCTGCAGAAGCGTCAGCAATAGGCTGTGTCTGTGTGAATCAGAATGAATACACGGAACAGCATAAATTTGAACCACATGAGCAGATTTATTTAAGAACCCGTGTACTTGCAACGTGGCTATCAGTCATCTCACCCTTGAGAAGACAGAATAAGTTACTCTGGGCAGTTTCAAGGAAGATTTAATTTGAGATTGATGTTTTCTCCTCAGAGAGTCTATTCTTCCATTCTTCCAGGCAGCCTCACTGACATCAGCCCCCAAAACCCAACATCCCTGTTTACAGTGTATCTCCTAGGCAAAACCTGTTTAGGAGCACAAAGGCACGCGGAGGGCACAGAGTCACAGCACTTTTACTCACTACACCTGTTAGGGCGCCTGCCCTGAATAAGATCCATCTATATTCCTCAGTTCCTGGAACCAGAACATAGTTCTCCCTAATTCTAACTGACTTAGAGCTAAAAACAAGAGGCTTTATGTAGAAAGTTATCCTATTGACTTTTCTGGTTTCTTCTTCTTCCTGCTGTTCCTTCTCTACAAATGAACATTTGTTTATCTACCTGAAGTTAATGTAACATTATGTGTCAACCATACTTCAATAAAAAACGTTGTGTGTAAGTTTTTGTGTGGGCATAGGCTTTTATTTTCTTTAGATATTCTCCCAAAGGTGGTTGGGTCATATCATAGATATGTGTTTAATGTTAAAAGAGATTGTCAAACTGTTTTCTAAAGTTCTGTGAAAGTTTGCATTCCCAGTGCCAGCCTATGAGAGTTCTGATTCCTTCACATACTTGGCAACACTTGGTTTAGTCAGCTGTTTTATCTTTAGACATTCTAGTGGGTATGTAGCTCTGTCTCATGGTTTTACCAAATAGCTTTCATTGGTGATACATAATATAGTCTGGCAGAACTCTCTGTTTCCTTATTTTAAAAACTCTTATTATGGTCAAGAATATTTTGATTACCAAAATGTCTGAATGGGAAGTCATTAGAGAGGAAGAGAAACTATGAGAGGGATATCTGGGTGGCTCAGTCAGTTAAGCATCTGCCTTTGGCTCAGGTCTTGATCCTAGGGTCCTGGGGTCAAGTCCTGCATTCGGCTCCTTGCTCAGTGGGGAACCTGTTTTCCTTCTGCCTGCTGCTCCCCCTGCTTGTGCTCTCTCTCTCTGACAAATAAAAAAGTAAAATCTTAAGAAAAAAAAAAAAAGAAACCATGAGAGACTCTTAACTATAGAAAACAAACTGAGGGTTGCTGGAAGGGAGGGCTGGAGGAAGACAGGGTAACTGGGTGACGGGCATTAAGAAGGCCACTTGATGGAATGAGTACTGGGTGTTATACGCAACTGACAAATTACTGAATACTACTTCTGAAACTAATGATGTACTATATGTTGGCTAATTGAATTTAAGTTAAAAAAAGAGAACATTGGAAAAAAAAACTTTGAAAATCTTTTCCAAAATTTTACATAGAATTATTTTACAAGTTAGCATAATATATATTCTTGTTTATTAGTTCATCTACTTAAACAAACATCTATTAAATATCTATTACATGCCAAGCTCTGTGTTAATAATGCACTGGCCATGCAAGGATGGATTAGATGTTTTTCTTTTTCTTATAAAGTCTGTAGTCTGGGGATGAGGAGAATGGGTATGTTAGACAAACATATAAAAGTCAAATCACAGTATATGGTTGGTATTTTGGTTTGATGTTAAGTGAGAATAAGGAAGAAAAAAAAAACCACTGAAGGAGCCTAATATTTAAGATATATAGAGATTAAAAAAAGATATATAGCGATCATAGGTCAAGGAAAGCAAACGAGAAGTCGAAATTGGACATTGAAGGGAATCGAAAGAGAGAAATTTGAAGATTTTAAGTGAAGAAAAATTCTTCAAGTAGAGCACAAATCTTATCCACTATTGAGATTTTCTTTGTATCACTTTTTTCTAAAGTCATTTTTTAAAAAAAAATCTAAATTGCATTTAGTAATTTAGTAAATTATTTAGTAATTTATAAACAAACCATACTGTTTTATTTCTTTTTCAATACTTATTCCCAATATTTCTGTTTATACCTTCATGTATGATCTAAACTTCAAAGACACTAGTGCTAGTAGTGATCACCCCAATTTTGTCCTAATTTTAAAGAACATGACCAGGATTTTGGATTGACTTTAATATTAATCCTCAGTTTTGAAGAACTTTGTTTTATTTTATTAAGACAAAAACTATTTCTTCCTGTTCCCAAATATTTAACTGGAAGCACAAGTTGAGCTTTTTTTTTTTTTTTAAAGATTTTATTTATTTATTTGATAGAGAGAGAGAGATCACAAGTAGTCAGAGAGGCAGAGAGAGAGAGAGAGGGAAGCAGGCTCCCTGCCACACAGAGAGCCCGATGCGGGACTCGATCCTAGGACCCTGGGATCATGACCTGAGCCGAAGGCAGCGGTTTAACCCACTGAGCCACCCAGGTGCCCACAAGTTGAACTTTTATTGAAAAATTTTCTGCCACTAACTGAAATACACATGTATACAATATGCATATACATAAAACATTTATATATCTAAATATTTTAACCTATGATAATGATGCTCCTCTTTGGCCCACCCTGTTTTCACACAGATACAACAGGTAAGACTTTCAAGTCCTATCATTTGGCCCTGTCCTGGTAGCAGTATTTGAGTGAATCTGGACCATGTTGGGTGTTAGAAATTGGTGTTATTCTCCCAAGCCTAGAATCCAGTGTGCCTTTAATGAGCTTTCATTATGGATGTCAGCTCTCTGGCCCCTCTGCTTCTTTTTCTGACTCTCTGTGTGACTTACCCATCTCCTTTGGCTTATCATGGAGGTCTCTCCTTCAGTCTGGTGGGAAGTTCTTCCTTCCTCATCCACCTATACCTCTCAGAAATAAGAGTGTGATGCTTCCTGAAATCTCTGTCCCAATGTATTTGAAAAGCTACCAAATAAATGATTGAATCCAATCCTTGCCTCAGAGTTTCCAACTGAGGGAACACAAACTAAGACTCGAGGCTACCGATTAGCTTTCCCACATTGCATAATGATACGTCTTACAAGGACCCAGCCCCTGTCTGGAGTCACACATATGTGGCCCCAGTCTGAAGACATTTTCTCTTTTATATTGACTACTTTTATTATTTTTTTAAAGATTTTATTTATTTATTTGAGAGAGAGCACGAGAGGCGAGAAGGTCAGAGGGAGAAGCAGACTCCCTGTGGAGCTGGGAGCCCGATGTGGGACTCCATCCTGTGACTCCAGGATCGTGACCTGAGCTGAAGGCAGTCGCTTAACCAACTGAGCCACCCAGGTGCCTACTTTTGTTATTTTTACTCTTCATTAACTATCCACCCCCTTCCCCTGCAAAATAGTCAAACCTACAAAGCTGGATCCTCTCTGTTGAATATGGCTCCAACATGAACAGACTACTTTTTAATTCTACATCTCAGTGACTAGATTGTAGTCATTTGGATATGAGATAAGAGTTGAACTTTGCTACAGTTCTTTGTATATTGGTTTTAAACATTGGATAACCTCTAAGGAAGGTAAACATTCTAAACATTATATTTTAAATTATATTTTACTTTCTATCTGATCCTAGATTTAGATATTACCTTCTATAAACTTTGCCAGAAATATAGTACAATTGACCCTTCAACAATGTGATGTTAGGGGGATCAAGCCCCTGCAGTTGAAAACCTACTTAGAACTTTTAGCTCCCCCCAAATTTAACTGCTGATAGCTTATTATTGATCAGAAGCCTTACCAATAATGTAAACAGTTTATTAGTTTATTAAAATAAACATATTTTGAATGATATATGTGTTGTATACTGTACTTTTGTAATACAGTAAACTAGGAGAAAAGAAAATGTTATTAAAAAATCATAAGGAAGAGTGGGCCCTGGGTGACTCAGTCAGTTGAGTGTCCAACTTTTGGTTTTGGCTTAGGTTGTGATCTTAGGGTCATGAGACTGAGCCCCGTGTTGGGCTCTGTGCTCAGTGCAGAGTCTGCATGAGATTCTCTCTCTCTCTTTCTCCTTCTGCCCGTCCCACCCCAGCTTGTGCATTCTCTCTCTGTCTCTCCCTCTAAAATAAATAAATAAACTTTTAAAAAATCATAAGGAAGAGAAAATACACTTACAATACTATATTTATTTTTAAAAATTGCCTGTAAGTGCAAAAAATTGGAGTTAAACTCATGTTGCTCAAGGGTCAATCTTAAATACATTAACTGCATCTCTCTCACTCCCTCGCTCCCTTCCTTCCTACTTCGTGTGTGTGTTTAAAACATTCTTTAGATAGCTAACTCAATTTGTTTTTACATTTTCTTTTAAAAAGCATTTAAATTTAGGGCTCAAATTTTAAGCACTGTTTTGATTAGATCTCATGGGAACTATATGAAATGTTTTGATTTTCACAATTTTTTAAACAATGTTATTATGTATTCAATTTTCTCTTGACCAAGTTGTTATTTAGAAAAGTCTTTCTAAAATTTTAAGTATATAGTATTTGGTGTTTATTTAAATTCACATATTTAATTTAAAAAGTCTATAAATCATATTTTTAAAATAATATAATTACATCAAAAATTGTGCATAAAGATAAAAAAGCAAATCCATCATCCTAAAACCATTATTTAGGTCCATTTGATATATTTTTATTTTTTCCCCCACATGCATACTTTTTTTTTTTGAATTGTTCAAATAAGGGTTTTAAAAATTATATTGCCTTAATTCTACCAGTTGCTCCAAAAACATAGCAGTTTGTTATTTAGCATTATGCTGTAAGCATTTCCCATATTACTGCATAAGTGTTTATGATTATTAAATGTATTAAAATGCAATATATTCTATTGACTGAATATGCTATAATTTGATCATTTATCATTGGGCATTTAATTTATTTGAATTTTGGGGCTAGAATAAATAATGCTGAATTAAATTTATAACTTCTTTTGTGTTTTGGGTTGTTTCCCTAAGACAGATTTAGATAAAAGGGGTTCTGGCACAGAAAGTATAAATTTTTTATGGCTCCTAATAAAATGCCAAATTGCTTTCCTAAAGCGTTGGAGCATTTAAAAATGCAATCAGATATGTGAGAGGGTAGCCATTTCTTTATTCCCTTGCCAGCATTAGATATTATCATTTAAAACTATTTTTTCCAATTTAAGAGATTTAAAAGGGAAATGTGTTTTCATTGCATTTCCTTTTATTTTTCATAAATGTGTTCATATGTTGGATTTCCTAATTTTTGAATGATCTGTTCATGTCATTTGGCCATTTTTCATGTTTATCTGGTATTATGTGTCTTTCTAGCTGACCTTAATATTTTTATTAAGAAAACATCAATGTACTTTGTATATCATATACTATACTTAAATGAGAGACAACTCTTTTTTTTTTTTTGAGAGACAACTCTTAATGATCATAATGGTGAGAACAATATTTGGTACTTAATAGGCTTCAGGAGACTCAGTCCAAGTGCCTTACTCATATTCTATTTGTTTGTTTTCTTGTTTTTTGTTGAAATATAATTAACACACAGTGTTATATTAGTTTCAGGTATACAAAGTAAGGACAAAGCACATGTACACAATACCCAGTGCTCCTCAAGATGAATGTATTCTTAATCCCCTTTATTTCTTTCACCCCTCTCCCCAGCCACTTCATCTCTGGCCACCATCAGTTTGTCCTATGTATTTAAGAGTCTGATTTTTTGTTTGTCTTTTTTCTTTGTTCTTTTGTTTTCTTCCTTGAGTTCCACATATGAGTGAAGTCATACAGTGTTTGTCTTTCCTTGACTGACTTATTTGACTTAGTATTATACTCTCTAGATCTATCTATGTTGTTGCAATTGGTAAGACCTCATCCTTTTTTATGGCTGAGTAGTGGTCCTGGGTGTGTGTGAGTGTGTGTGTGTGTGTGAGTGTGTGTGATCTTTTTTATCCAATAATCTATGGGGTACTTTTATCCAATAATCATTATATCTTGGCTATTATATGGCTATTATAAATAATGCAGCAATATACATAGGGTTGCTTGTACTTTTTTCAATTAGTGTTTTCATTTTCTGGTATGGGGGGATAAATATCTGGTAGTGGAACTGCTGCTTCATATGGTAGTTGTATTTTTAATTTTTTTAAATATTTTATTTATTTATTTAATAGAGAGATCACAAGTAGGCAGAGAGGCAGGCAGAGAGAGAGAGGGGGAAGCAGGATCTCTGCTGAGCAGAGAGCCCGATGCGGGGCTCGATCCCAGGACCCTGAGATCATGACCTAAGCCAAAGGCAGTGGCTTAACCCACTGAGCCACCTAGGTGCCCCTATTTTTAATTTTTTGAGGAACCTCCATACTGCTTTTCACAGTGACTATACCCATTTGCATTTCTACCATCAATGCATGAGGGTCTCATTTTCTCTACATCCTTGCGAACACCAGTTTCTTGCCTTTTACTATTCTAGTTTCTTTCCATTCTGACAGGTGTAAAATGATATTTCATTGTGGTTTGATTTGCATTTCCCTAATGTTAAGCAATGTTGAGCAACTTTATATGTGTCTGTTGGCCATTTATGTATCTTCTTTGGAAAAATGTCTATTCAGGTCCTCTACTCATTTTTATTCAGATTATTTGGTTTTTTTTTTTTGGTGTTTAGTTGTATATGTTCTTTATATATTTTGGATATTAATGCCTTAATGGATATATCATGTGCAAATATCTTCCCCTGTTCTGTAGACTGTCTCTTCATTTTATTGGTAGCTTTATTCACTATGCGAAAGCTTTTTATTTTGATGTTATCCCAATGGCTTAATTTTGCCTTTTTTTTTTTTTTTTTGCTCGAGGGGATATATCTAGAATAAAGACGTTTCTACAGCCAATGTCAAAAAAAGTACTACCTAGGGTTTTTTTCTAGGACTTTTATGGTTTTCAGTCTCACATTTTTCTTTAATGCATTTTAGTTTATTTTTGTGGATAGTATAAAACAGTGGCCCAGATTCATTCTTTTGCATGCAGCTGTCCAGCTTTTTGAACATTTTTTTGGAGATGCTGCCTTTTACTCATTATATATTCTTGCCACTTTTAACGTAGATTCATTGACCATAAAAATGTGGATTTACTTCTAAGTTCTCTATTCTGGTCCATTATCTATGTATCTATTTTTTTCACTAGCACCATATTGTTTTGATTACTATAGCTTTGAAATCTGGGACTGTGATACCTCCAGTCTTGCTGTTCTTTATTAAGATTGCTTTGGGTATTCGTGGTCTTTTGTGGTTCCATATAAATTTTAGGATTATTCATTCTAGTTCTGTGAAAAATACTGCTGGCACTTCAAAGAGATTGCATTAAATCTAGATTGTATTGGATAGTGTGGACACTTTAACAATATTGGTTTTTCTAATCCATGAGCATGGAATATCTTTCCATTTGTTTGTGCCATCTTCCATTTCTCTTATCAATGTTTTAAATTTTCAGAGTACAGGTCTTTTGTCTCCTTGGTTAAGTTTATTCCTAAGTATTTTCTTCTTTCTTATGAAATTGTAAATGAGATTTTTTCTTAATTTCCTTTTCCACTAGTTTATTATTAGTGAATAGAGATGAAATGGATTTCTGTACATTAATTTTGTTTTTTTAAAGATTTTATTTAGTTGTTTGACAGAGAAAGGCACACACACACACAATTAGGCAGAGCAGTAGGCAGAGGGAGATGGAGAAACAAACTCCCCACTGAGCAGAGAAAGGCTGAGTGGGGGGCTCAATCCCAGGACACTGGGATCATGACCTGAGCTGAAGGCAGATGCTTAATGTACTGAGCCACCCAGGCACCCCTGTATATTAATTTTGTATCCTGTGATTTAACTGAATTCACTTATCAGTTGTAGTAGCTTTTTGGTGGAGTCTTTAAGGTTTTCTATATACTATATTATGTCATCTAGAAATTATGTCAGATTTCTTCTTCCTGACTAATTTGGATGGCTTTTCTTTCTCTTTCTTGGACTTTTTGTTTTTTCCCTCTGTGACTAGGACTTCCAGTATTATATTGAATAAAAGTGGTGAGAGTGGACATCCTTGTATTATTCCCGATCTTAGAGGAGAAGCTTTAAGTTTTTCACCATGAATATGCTATTAGTTGTAGGTTTTTCATATATGACCTTTATTATGTTGATGTATGTCCCCTCTACACCTACTTTGTTGATAGTTTTTATCATGAATGGATGTGGTACTTTTTCAAATGCTGTTTCTGCAACTATTGAGATAATCATATGGTTTTTATTCTTTCTCACATCACTTAATTTGTGAATATTGAGCCACCCTTGCCTCTCTGGAATAAATCCAGTTTGATTTTGGTGAATTTTTTTTTAATTTATTGCTGGATTTGGTTTGCTAGTATTTTCTTGGGGATATTTGCATATATGTTCATCATTGGCCCATAGTTTTCTTTTTTTGTAGTGTTTTTACCTGGTTTTGGTATCAGAATAATGCTGGCTAAATAATATACTATTAAAAAATGAATAGGTCACCCAAGAAACTGAAGATGAAATTTCAAAAAAAAAAATGCATGGAGACAAGTGAAAATGAAAACACAATGACCCCAAATCTTGGGGATGCAGGAAAAGCTGTTCTAAGTGGGAAAATTATGGCAATACAGGACCTACCTCAAGAAATAAGAAAAATCTCAAATAAACAACCTAACCTTACACCTAAAGGATCTAGAACAAGAAGAAAAAGCATGGCAAGATTTCAGCCCAAATCAGAGTAGAAGGAAGGTAATAATAATGATTAGAGCATAAATAAATGAAATGGAAAATTAAAAAAATAAATAGAACATATCATTGTAGCCACAGACTGGTTCTTTGAAATGATCAATAAAATTGATCAACTTTTGGTCAGGCTCAATCAGAAAAAAAAAAAAAAAAAGAGAGAGAGAGAGATGACTCAACTAAATAAAATCAGAAGTGAAGGAGGAGAAATAATAGCTGACACAACAGAAATGCAAAGGATTATAAGAGAATATTATAAAAATTATATGCCAAGAAATTGGACAATGTAGAAGAAATGGATACATTCCCAGAATCATATAAACTTCTAAAACTAAGGTAGGAAGAAATAGAACATTTTAACAGACCAATTACCAGCAACGAAATTGAACCAGTAACCAAAAAATTCCTACCATACAAAAGTTCAGGACTAGATGGCTTCACAGGTGGATTCTATTAAACAATTAAAGAAGAGTTAATACTATTCTTCTCAAACTATTCCAAAAAGTAGAGGAGGAAGGGAAGCTTCCAAAATCATATTGTCTGATTAAATATATTCATAACTATATTTAAGTCACAAAATATGTGTAAATATTATAAAGTTAGATTCCAAAAGAGTCAGAAAAACATAAAAGTCTCATAAATAGCCACCATCCAACTGTCACCTGTAGTGTCAACATTCATGAATTAATCAATGGTTTTTATGTGATTATCAGTTGTTTTGCTGAATTGATTGCATGAAAATCACATCTATTTGAAACTCAGAAAATATATTAATTTTTTAAAAATTCACAGACAGAAAAGGGAAAACGACCCACTGTTGATTTCAAGGAATCTCTACCAAGACTTCTTCCTCCTGCATCGGTAGTCAGGGTACAGAAGGGGTCTGTGGGAGGAGTGAGGACAGCTGGAACCAGGGATGGTTTATCAAAGATAGTTGGTGAGTCCTGCACAGTCTTTTGACCATGACACTTAGCAATATGAGAACAATGGTCTAAGACAATTCTCAGTGAGTCCAGATGGGACCATTAACATATTCAGCCCTATAGGCCTGGTCATTGTGCCTGGAATGGAGTCTGCTGTAACCATCAAGGTGTCTAGCGGTCCCTCCTAAACTGAACAGAATTGCTCCCCCTCTGCACTCTTGTATTTCTCCTTGTGTCCAAGATAAGGTCCTGCTCTTTTGACAGAAGTAAAATCTAAGAGAGGGTATGGTTGGGAGTGGAGGTATTCTCTTCTTTTGGAATCCAACCTAAAAGTTTCACCTTCTCCCCTGCCTCCCTGTCACCCCAGCAGCACCCATCCCCTGTGGTTGTTCAGCTACTCAGAGAAAAACAAAAATGAAAACAAAGCAAGTGCTTTGGGAGACAGAATCTGCCCTCAGATCTTTGCTTCACATTCAGTTTGCCCTGTGGATTACTGAAGGTAGTAAAGCCAGGGATTTCCACCTGGAGCATAACCCAACCGGCAAGAGACGTCTTGCAGTTTTGTGAATGAATTAGGTTCACAAAGTGCTTAGAACAGAGCCTGGCACAAAGTCTTTTTATTTTATTTTATTTTTTAACAAAGTCAACTCTTCATAAATGAAAGCTATTATCTTCTATATATTGATGAGCTCTGTTTCTCAGGTTCTCCATGGATAAAGTTGTCACATGATTACCAATGGCTTCTTGTTAGAAATTATAGTGTTGAAATAAAAAACACATCCTGTGTGTTTAATGTTAAACAGTGTGTTTAATGTGTACAATTTAAAAAAATTTTCCTATGAATTTTTTGGGATCTTTTTGAATTCTTTTTACTTTGTTTTAGTAAAAGAGGAAAATGCAACAGTTTTTTCCCCCAACGGTTGTGAATACTATAATCAAGAATTAGAATTCTATTAAAATGGAAGGCTATGGATGTTTTAATTTAGATCCTGTAGAATATCTAGTATATAATCAGTGCTTCATAAACAATAATATCTAAAACTTATATATAGAACTTGTGCCAAGTACACTTCTAAGTGCTTTACCTATATTAACTCAACAGTCTTTTAATCTACTTCTATAAAGTTGGCAGCAATATTTTCTTCATTTTATAGGTGAAGAACTCAGACACAGAAACTTGCCCAATATAATTAAGCTGGTATAGTACATGTGGAATTCAAAGCAAAATATAATATATATATAAATATATGTATTTATATGTATATATAAATGTGTATATATATAAATATGTATTTATATTTATTAGGAAGATACAAATCAAGATACATATATGTAAGTATA
>PISX010001278.1:151570-204075 GCA_004024625.1 Mellivora capensis | reverse complement strand
GGCTGAGGTCAAAGAGGTTGCTGCCTGTGTTCTCCTCAAGGATTTTGATGGATTCCTTTCTCACATTGAGGTCCTTCATCCATTTTGAATCTATTTTCGTGTGTGGTGTAAGGAAATGGTCCAATTTCATTTTTCTGCAAGTGGCTGTCCAATTTTCCCAACACCATTTATTGAAGAGGCTGTCTTTTTTCCATTGGACCTTCTTTCCTGCTTTATCGAAGATTAGTTGACCATAGAGTTGAGGGTCTATTTCTGGGCTCTCTATTCTGTTCCATTGATCTATGTGTCTGTTTTTGTGCTAGTACCATACTGTCTTGATGATGACAGCTTTGTAATAGAGTTTGAAGTCCGGAATCGTGATGCCACCAACTTTGGCTTTCTTTTTCAATATTCCTTTGGCTATTCGAGGTCTTTTCTGGTTCCACATACATTTTAGGATTATTTGTTCCATTTCTTTGAAAAAAAAAAATGGGAGGGATTTTGACAGGGATTGCATTAAATGTATAGATTGCTTTAGGTAGCATAGACATTTTCACAATATTTGTTCTTCCAATCCAGGAGCATGGAACATTTTTCCATTTCTTTGTGTCTTCCTCAATTTCTTTCATGAGTACTTTATAGTTTTCTGAGTATAGATTTTTAGCCTCTAAAAGACTCTTCTGTTCTGATTTATAGCCATCTTGGAAAGATGATTTCAGACTCCTTGTCTAGCAAATGGGGATAGTATCTGTACAACTTATATTCATGGCAGCTAGAATCAGATGTAGTTAGATTGAAAGCTCTCTGAATTAAGTTTGCTGATCTAAGGCCACTTTTGAATTCAGAGGCAATCTCTAAGGATCACAAAGCTTAGGGCTAAAAGAAACCAAAGAATTCTCTTGAAAAAGAATCACCAAGATCTATAGTGAACCTACTTTCATCCTTGGTTATCATTAAAAATAAGTAATACTTAAAAAAAAAAGTAATAATTTTGTTAATCCTACCCATGCAGACATATTTACACTCACTGCTCTACAAACAGGAATTTCTACTAGCTGAACAAATGAGCTATATAATGTCATAACAGCAAAACCAGCAACTGTGAATCACATCTACTAGGTCAAGTTGCTTTCTTAACCTATCCAAGATTCAAATATAGAAAATTCCATACCAATTCTATATAACATTCTGATGCCACTGCCAACTTAAAAAATGTATTTCAGGTACCAAGGGAGCCAATAAAACTGAGATACACCTTACCAGCAGATAGTATTAAAAGATTAATGCAGCCTACTGTTACCCACTTAGATAATGAAAAAGGTAGAAGAAATTTCAGCTACCAGTCAGCTACCATCCAGAAGCCAGGATTATCAAAATATCTAGCTTCTGAATCATTCAAGAAGCAAGATTATATGAGGATTGTATACTGAAAATGACCCTCAAAATGTAAAAATGAGCATGAAACCTCATTAACCCTGAAAGTGACCTATAGAAAAGTTTTCTGGGTCATATAAGAGAAAGCTGCTTAAAATAAACAAGTACAGGTTTTGATACATTCATCATACTTACAGGCTTCTTATTCTTAAGAAATGAAAGAACTCAATATATTTAAAAATATTTTTGGTAACTGATGATTTTTTAAATTAAAAAATGATCTTAAATTACTCTAAAACATGATTTTAAAACATGATTTTAAGCACCAAAGTAATGATGAGAAAATATTTGGTAATATAAAATTCTGTCTTAATCTTTTCCCCTTTTAGTTCATATACTTCAACAAAGATGATCAACTTGGAGCCTTTAAAATCCTCCTATTATCACCTCTTTCCTTTACTTCCTGATTTGACCCCACTAAGTACTATTCTAGCCCAGTTTTGACCAGTAAAGGCAAAGTTTTGCTCACTTATTCTGAATGAGATTTAAAAACACAAAACAGAAGAAAAGAGTACTAAGGTAGATAAGTTAGGCTAATATTTTACACATAAGAAAAATCTGGTTAGAGACATACCCTCTTATCCCATTCTTCTACAGCCAGCAACCCACTGGCTCTAGAAATGTTCTTGCTTACTTTTGTAATTCATAGGATCTCTCTTTAGGCATACTATGCTATGTTATGTTTTTTTTGACATGGGAGTAGCATGTTTCTCTGCACTAAACAAAAGTACTTCTTGAACATCTAATGTATATCAATTTACTTCTGAGTTTATACAAAATTATGTATTCTCTTAAAACAAAGGGCACTTCTGTGCAGTTTTAGAGTATTAAAAAAAAAAAGAAAACAATTGTGGCTCTGTCCAAAGTCACATTAAGAGCTGATATAATTGTTTACAAAATGTTGAACTAAGAAAAATAAAGAAGACATACATGCGTCTTATACACTTAGTTTTTCTTTTAATTCTTATACTTATGGTTTGCCAACTAATCTGCTGGAAAAATAAAAGTGAGTCATAATATAATATTTTCTGGTTCAATATTCTAGCTCTTAAAACGGTCAGCACTTTTAAAAAAAATAAATATTTTATTTATTTATTTAACAGAGAGAGAGAGAGAGACAGAGAGACACAGTGAAAGGGAAAACAAGCAGATGAAGTGGGAGAGGGAGAAGCAGGCTTCCCGCTGAGCAGGGAACCTGGTGCAGGGCTCAATCCCAGACTCCAGGATCAGGACCGGAATCAAAGGCAGAAGTTTAATGACTGAGCCACCCAGGCGCCCGTGCACTTGCTTCTTAAAAGTTCAGGTTTCAAATGTGTCAGAGTAACATTTATTTGTATTTTCACAAAAGTAAAAATTTTCCTAACCATTTAGAATTGAGAAAAGCCTCCCTCCTCCTCATACAAAATGTAGTGAAAGTTAACCACAAAAATTCAAGTATTTTAAAAAACATTCTAAAGTAAACAGCTTAATATTGCTACATATATTACCAAATGGCTACAATATACCTTTTGTACATATTTGAAATTCTTACCCACCTCATTTACACAATCCTTTTGAGGGCAGCAGCAGCAATGAGAATTTACGATGACAAACACTGAGCAAAAGTCTTTCTTTGTAAAATCCATCTCAAAAGGCAAAATAGACTTGTTATAGTTAGAGGAAAAGGGGGAGAACTGATAAGATGGAAATTAACAGTAAATTAGCCTACAGCATAAGCAGGGCAGACATCAAAATCAGACTGAAGCACAGCTTCTAGTTTAACACTAGCCATGCTTCTCCAACTCTCAGACATGAGTTTTAACTCTGTTCAGCCAATAGTTCTAGATTGGCCCTTTAAACAAACTTACATGCTGAACAGCAGGGAAACTGTTCTGCTCCTGCTCCTGCTTTTCCTCCAAAAGCAATGGATCCCAGGACAAGCAAAATGAGATTTTTACTTGGTCAAAGCTCCACCCATTATGTTCACAGGTTCTGCCTCCTTGACATCAAAACCCACACTAGAAATCTATTTATCAAAACACTCCCTCACCTCTAATCATGTTCGAACTATGCTTTTAAAAGAAAATGGCTCAACAACCAAAATGTAAACTCTGAATATGTAGTCAAAAGAACACTGTTCAAGGAAGTATTCTTTTCTTGTGTTTTTCTTCAAGTGTTCTACTTCTCATATACCAAGTCTGTGTGTGCAACCTGGGCCATATCCCTTAAACTCAGCTGAAAACTGTGGGTAATAGTTTACCTAAATTACGTAATTTAAATGTTTGCCTACTTTAAAAAGAGGTGATATTAAAGCCTTACTATTCTCTCATGGTACATTAAAAAAATAAATAGCTGTGAATTAGTAAATAAAATTGGTAAGAATTTACTCTTCTCCCTTCCCTTCTATTGAAAGCCTCACTGTGCATTTATAACTAAAGATATTTGCATTTACCAGGAAGATCTCATGGACCCAAATAACTACTACTTTAGTGATTAAGAAAAGGTTTTTCTTCATGGTATTAACAAAGATGACAGAAAAAGCACCTTTAAGTGCACTGTCAGTATGGGTAACAGAATAAAGTCTATCCCTTGTAATGTGGTAAGCCGGAATCCCCATCAAGACAGTGGGTATTAAGGCTTTAATAATTCAGTAACAGTGACATAAGATAAGGGCTTAGAAGCTATTTGGTAGGAAGACTTCTACTCTAAAGGCTAGAAATAACTTTTTTTTTTTCCTAATGACTACTAATTCTAACAAGCCACCTCAAAGTAGTTGCCATTGATCTCTGGTTCAACACAATTCATCATTACTAAGTAGGTAGTCTAGAATGTCAGGTATTGGTCAGAAATACAATAAATGTGGTCCAGCATTACTTTTAACTTAAATGTTTGAGTAAGTCTGCTTAGGACCTAGCTAAATGAAAATGAAAGAGCTAGAAAACAGGTGATTTGTTGCTTGGCTTTTAAAACTGCTGGGCAACACATAAAACCACGGTGAGATCACTTTTTTGGACGAAGGTATAATACAGGCACAAATATCTAGATCTATAAAGACCAGTCTTTTCTATATTCAAAATAAGAATTTTCAACATATACAATAAAAATACCATTCACATATGGACAACAGTTAACACATCTCAGCTCTAATTCTTCTTAAAGTCAGTGTTTTTCTCTACATTTCCTCATTTCTTTCAATGGTACCATCCCTATTTTCATGATTCAGAATAGAAAAGTCATTTTTAGATGCTTCTTCTCCCAAAATATTTAAGTACTATTTTTCTCTATGAGCTCTTTAAACAAAGATAAAAAAGCAACTGGTAAACACTTCTGCTACTAGCATTAGATTTTTACTCATTTCTTTGTTACCTCTCAAAGTCATTGCTTTTTTTAACAACTGTGACCACCAAAGTCCAGTCACCTCTTTAAACTTAACCAATTTAAGATGGGCTTCACTCTTTCCATTCTCTACATCTCCTATTTGTATTTTATTTTGTGGCCAGCTCAGTCATCTGGCTTCATTTAATCAACTAACATTTAGCTATTTCCAGTCACCTGACATCATTTAACTCACATCACACTACTCAAAACTGGTTAAAAGTTCTTCATATCTAAAGATGGCCATGGGATCACAGACCTAGGAAGACTAAGAGTGAGAGTTCCTACTTGTTCAAATGAAACAATTTTTGGCCCAGAGAGATTAATGCCATGATAAAGCTAGAATTAACTAATTAATTCAACTGGCATCTGTGGAGTATCACATCTAGCCCACTCTAGTCATTATTAGATACCTGCCAGATACACTGTATTATCTTCAGAACCTAGAATAAAACAGTTTCTGTGGGTAAGGGCCTCATCAATGGTAAAGCAAATACTAGAGACCATGCCTAGTTCAATGTTACTTCAGTCCACGTTACAGTCCTTTTTAATTTCCTTAATCTGGTGTGAAAAACCCTTACAATCCAACTTCCACCTTCTTCTCTACTCTTATCTCCCCAAAATAAGTCCAGTCAAACTGGTTACTTGTTCACCAAGTACTTAATGCACATTTTCACTGACAAGAATACTCTTCCTACTCCTCCCTTTTTTAGCCAACTGAGTTCTACACTTCTTTCACGGTATACCACAAATCATATATAATGAGAAGGCAGCAACTACAAAGCATTTATGTATGAATCTTTTGGCATGTTATTTATAAAATACCAGGAAACTCATTATTGCTATAATGTACTTAAATATAGAAACCATCTCTCTATATCCCACTGGTTTTTATTCTATAGTCTAATGCCTTATGAATTACAGACCAACATTCAGTGAGTACAAAAAACCCCAGCTTTTTGAGAAATTCTGAAATAAGGATTTTACAACCGTTCTTTAGTACCTAAAACATTAACAATGATGACCAGAACTGTTTGGTTTAAGATTAACAGATGGATTAAGAACCTTTAAAATTAATCAAATCACAGAATAATGGAATGCCTCTGAAAATCATGCAAAATGCTCCTTAGAGCCCATGATGCACAAAGTTTTTTTTTACATGTAGAATTCAAATTTATTGGATGATAACAGGAATAAAATTCATAAAGGAACCATTTTCAGCTAATTCCAGTGGATTTAGAACTCTGGGATCGCATAAAAAATTCCAGCTGCTAAAGAAAAAAATACAGTTTCCCTCAATTTTTCAAACACTATCTAATCAGGAATCAACCTCACTTGTTTCTATTAAAAAAAAAAATGGTGTGAACTGTAATCTGTTATATAAAAAACTAAAAGGAATTTCACCCTGCTTTAATTCTGTTTTTTCCCAGACAGAATGTTCAAACCTTGCAATCCAATGGCTAATAGAATCAGTGACAAAGTCAAATTACACAAACAAAGTAATTAAAAATCCCCATTATTTCTAACTTGGTTGTTATGAGGCTGGATTCAGCCAGATTCTTATTGGTATGAACCATTAGTTTACAGGAATTTGAACATACCTTATGATCCCATTGGAAAACAAACCTCTTCAAACTCTATACCAAATCTAGCTAGTTCAATCAAAGGAAATTAGTTTAACTCATGATTCCCCAAGGCTCATTACTCTCTGGATACATGAAAGCTTGTGTGTGGCTACAACCTCAAGTGCACTATCCTTCATATAAAAAACTGATGCCATTGCTTACTGTAGTTTCTATTCTTTTAATAGCAGACAAAAATTGTACTAAGGACATTACTACTCTTACTCAGATTTTCTCATTACCAATGGCAGATTTTCAAGATAACTGAAGTTTTTCTCCTTTAAACAGGGATCATGAGCCCTCTCTATTGGGCTCAAACCTGTAATAACAGCCTTATGCTGCCTGTGTACCCTAATTTTTTTATGCTCAGATTTTTTTCCCATTGAGGTCTAAAAAAAAGTTTAAAAAGCAAAAAATTTTAAGGTTTGCATTAATGTCATGTTAGAGATGCTTGATTTCTGATACTACCATCAGCACCACTACTGCTATTATTATTACTACTATTTCTCCTTCATGTCCTTGGGACAAAATGCTTAACTTCTGATTCTATTATCTGTGAAATGAAGATATTATCTACTTACCAGGATCAAAATAAGATAGTATATGTAAAACACTTTCCAAGGTTACTGGCAAGAAGCAAGATTAAAAATAAACATTAGCTCATTCATTCTGCTCTAAAACTTGACTTATTTTAAGTTCATTAAACACATTTTAATAACTGCAAATTACTGAATGTCACTGGATAAAGAATGGAACAAGAGACAACTTATTACACTACTACGGATGTCATAATGATGTTAATGCTAACAACAGTATTACCTACTAAGTACGGATTGATTAACTATATTTCAGGCACGTGGCTATGTTCTACATACATTTCTCATTTAATCCTCATAAACCCCTTAGGTTCAGAGAAGTTAAATAACTTGCTCAAGGTACACAGCTAGGAAATGACATGGCTGGGATTTAAACTTGAGGAGACACAACTCCAGAGACCTCCATAGGAAATGTAAAATTGGCTTTCACTCTCTACAATTCTGTATTCATTTCACAAAATCTGAGCACCTATGACTTGTCAGTCTCTAAACACTAGGAATAGAGAAAAGAACAAGACAAATAAAACCCCCAACCCACAGAATTTGTATGCTGATTGGGGTTTTAGATGAATACTGTAAGGCTGTGATAAAAGCCATAAAGAAGGGGCGCTTGGGTGTCTCAGTGGGTTAAGCCTCTGCCTTCAGCTCAGGTCATGATCTCGGGGTCCTGGGATGGAGTTCTGCATTGGGCTCTCTGCTCAGCAGGGAGCCTGCTTCCTCCTCTCTCTCTCTCTCTCTGCCTGCCTCTCTGCCTACTAGTGATCTCCATCAAATAAATAAATAAATTCTTAAAAAAAAAAAAGCCATAAAGAAAATAATAAAAGGAGGGGCGCTTGGGTGGCTCAGTGGGTTAAAGCCTCTGCTTTCGGCTCAGGTCATGATTCCAGGGTCCTGGGATCGAGCCCCGGCATCGGGCTCTCTGCTCAGCGGGGACCCTGCTTACCTTCCTCTCTCTCTGCCTGCCTCTCTGCCTACTTGTGATCTCTCTGTGTCAAATAAATAAATAAAATCTTAAAAAAAAAAGAAAAATAATAAAAGGAACAGAAACAGTGTGTATGCACTGAAAAATATTTTAGAGAGGGTGGGCAGGGAAAGCCTCTCTGAGCAAGTAACATTTCAGGTACAGACCTGAATAAATTGCATGTACAGACAATGACATGTAACAATTTATTATCAGTGCACTATAGATATAGATATAGTGCACTATAATTGTTAAACCACAGTGTACATTACCCCCTCCAAATCAGCACTTACATAGGTTTAAATAACTTTAGGTCACAGATTGATACTGTAATTGACATGGATTCAGTACAGTATTTTGATATGAACACAGCATACAGATTCAGCATAGTATTTTGATATGGGCACAGGATCTGGGATCAGATAACAAATAACAGAATGCTCTGTTTTCTTCTAGATATGTAATCTTGGGCTAGCCTTCTTAGGCTTCAGACCTTTATTTACAAAATGTTGATAAGAGTAGCAATTACTCACTTCCCACTCCAGGTTGTTGGAAGAGTTGCAAAGTGTTTTATGCAAGGTCTGGTACAAAAGGATGTATATTTATTAATATTTACATTGCCATCACACATATTTGTATGACAGTGCACCATTGCAGGGTCCGACATGTAGTAGTAGACTGATCTACAGAGGAAAAAAGAAACCTGTCCTTGAAGGGCTCAGTTCTAACGGGGGGACAATAGTTAATATCAAATAATAATTATTATATTAATAAAACAGAGGTAGAATATGATGGGAACATAGAAGAATGATACTGGCATGACTTTCTTCCAAGAATCCTAAAATATTTCTGATAAAAAGTGCCAGGGCACTGAAGCTACTGATAATTACTTCATATAAAATTTGTCTCACCACCTCTGTGACAGGGGGGCCAATAAAGTTCTCAACTTACTTTTTCAGGAATACTGTCTTTGACCCTCTAAAGGAGATCAAATACCTACTTCTTTACGTCTATAAAATCCATCTGCTTTAGTGTAATTACTACTTCAATGTTTACTGATTACTAATTGGGTACACATAGTAGATCTGGGATGGAAACCAGAAATATGGAGTGATAAGGGCACTGTTTGTTGGTGGTGGCGGTAAGGGAATGACAGGGTGGGGGGAATTTGCATTAGGGAGCCCTATGATCCCTCAACAGATAACCAAGCATGCTTCCTTTATAAATGTGTAATAGGCACTGATGCTAACATTTACTTAAAAAAAAAATTAGTTAAATTTATATGCAAGGCAGACTCAAGATGTATTTCATCACAACAGACATCACTAACTGTTTATATAATTACATAAATCAATGTATAAGCTAGGGATTTACTTCAATACCCCATGTTTATCTTAGCACCCAATACATGAGAAAAACTTTAGAAAACTAAAAAAGGACACAGCCATTTTTATTCTTCATTGGAAGCCAGAAGATGGGGATGGAGGTTGGTGAAATCAAGACATTTCCCAGATAAGAAATATAATGACTGATAGGACAGAATAAGGGACTACAGATAATACAGAACTAAATTTTCAGAGCTGAGAGGAAAACAGTGAATGAGCATGGGCGCATTCTAGAGGGGGGGATGGGGACAAGAAGAGGGAAAGAGAGAATCTTAAGTGGGCTCCATGCTAGGGCTCAATCCGATGACCCTGAAATCATGACTTGAGCCAAAATCAAGAGTCACATGCTTAACCGAGTCATGCAGAAGTCCTTAGAAACTAAGGAGTCTAACACAGTTCCAACTGATTTAAAGAACTCCTCAAGCTTTTTATTCCATCTTTTCTACAGCCTGACTTATTATTTTGCTTTTAAAAAAACAATTCCTAAAAAAAAAAAAAAAAAAAAAGCAATTCCTAAATAAGTCAGAAAAAAATGCAATTAAATAGGGTAAAATTTCTTAATCAGTCTGGTTACTTATAATGCTAGTAAAAAGGTTTCATGAATGACAGAACAGTAATTTTCAGTTAACGTTTTGGTATTACATTATTTAGTCTATGGTACACATAATTAGAAAGGATCTGAGGTGATCACTGTTTCCACTCACACTTCTCAAACTTTAATGTACACAAGAATCATCTTTGAATATTGTAAAATGCCAGGTTTTGATATGATTTGTCTGGGATGGAGTTGAAATTTTACATTTTCAACAAGCGCCCTAGGATACCAAATCTGCTCGTCTGGGAACTACACTTTGCATAGCAAAGATCTAATTAGAGACTCTTAGTGTATAGTATTCAAAACTCTATCAGAGGATCTACAAGGTGTCTCTTTTCCAATGACATATCTGCATTAGGACAGATTTTCTTTTTAAATTTCAACCAAATAAAAAATATTATAATTGATTTCATATAGAAACAGATACAAGAACCCAACTGTCTTCTTTCTGACCAGACATTAAAGACAGTTGCAAAAATGTAAAAAATGCTGTTCTTTTCACTAAATCTTTAAAATTAGTTTTGGAAAAAATCATATTTTGCAAAAATGTTATTGATGTCAACATATATTGGGCTTTTTATATTATTAACCAATACATTATAAAATTTGGTGTTAATTTCTAATATGGTAAAATAGATATAACACAAATGAAAGCTCTTTGGGGTCTTCAATAATTTTTATGAGTATAAAAGGATCCTGATAGAGTCTGACAGCCACTGAGCTAAATCATTCAAGTCTGGTAGCTGCTATTTTAATCTCCTCAAAAGATTTTAATGGATAGAGTCTCAAACCTCTACAGGCCTTTGCAATGTTGTATAATCTTACCAAGTTCTTTATCATCAATTATGATTTTTCTGTTTTATTTAGTCTCCTCTAGGTTAAGAAAACAATTGCTAAGGTCCTCCCTCTTTTAATTAGCATGTAAGTCCCTTCACTCAAGAAATCTAAAGGAATAGGTATCCTTGCTTTTTGAAAGTTTGTATTATGCCACTTTGCTTTTATGAAAGACCTACATTAGTACCTGTTTTCACTAACCAAAAGAAAACCAAAGAGAACTTTTGCTTTTATGAAAAAGGGCAAAAAGTGGAAACAGAATTCAGGGCTTATTTTGCAGTGAGCCAGTACAGACACAGTACATACCCTGAGCAGCAAGAATGGCAAGGCCAAGCTCCATCCCCTGGGAGTTACATTCAGCATCAAGATAACATAGCTTTGAATTGTGCCTATGAACACCTGCACTTTATCTTGACTTATTTTATGTGTTTGTTAGCAAGATATGTCCTAAAGTATTAGAAAAAAGCCTGATGGGTTATTTTCAGGGTTTGAGAGTACTCAAAATATTTTTTTTTTTTAAGATTTTATTTATTTATTTGACAGAGAGAGAGAGATCACAAGTAGGCAGAGAGGCAGGCAGAGAGAGAGGGAAGCAGGCTCCTTGCCAAGCAGAGAGCCCGATGCGGGGCTCGATCCCAGGACCCTGAGACCATGACCTGAGCCGAAGGCAGAGGCTTAACCCACTGAGCCACCCAGGTGCCCCGAGTACTCAAAATATTTTAATATAAATTCTTTCACTTTATGCCTTTGCAACTAATAAAAGATTGCACAGGAATGCTCTGCTTATGGATAGTGAAAATGATGGGTCTCAATCAGAAAGGACTCATGAATCAGGAATTGCCTGAAACATTTGAGGGTTTTTTGTTGTTGTTTTTTTAAGATTTCACCATTTATTTGAGAGAGAGAAAGGGAGAGACAGAGTGTAAGAGAGCACAAACAGTGGAGAGAGAAAAGCAGGCTGCTCACTGAACATGGAGCCTGATGTGGGGTTCAATCCCAGGATCCTGGGATCGTGATGTGACCCAAAGGCAGCCACCCAACTGACTGAGCCACCCAGGTGGCCAGAAACATTTGAGGTATTAATAAGTGAAATTATGATCTGGTTTTCCCTATGAAATCTCAGAAAAGAAAGTGCAAGTGATCATAGGGTTAAAAATAATGGTGAAATACTTCAACAAAGTACAGACCTAGCCTCATAATGGAAAGAGTTACTTATAAAACAGTTGTTCAGAAATTACAACTATGAGGGACGCCTGGATGGCACAGTTGGTTAGCATCCAACTCTTGGTTTTAGCTCAGGCTGTGATCTGATGGTCCTGGGATGAGCCCTACGTTCAGCTCCACACTCAGCACAGAGTCTGCCTGAAAGTCTCTCTCCTCTGCCCCTCCTGTTCGTGCTCTCTAAAATAAATAAATAAATAAATAAATCTTTTTTAAAAATCACAAATATGAGATTTGAGAATCAATGGAAAAGTATGTGTATAGATGGCTTTCTTGAATACACTTCATATCCTGGAATTTTGATTTTTTCTAATTATTAAAGTCATTGTTTCCAGCTCTATTTGTACCAAATAGTTTTACTCATCCTATAATATGTATTGCTTTTATATGTGTATCAGTTTCTACTTGTTATGATTCAATTTCATTTTAGGATAATTTTGTTAATACTTCAAAGGTGGCCTTACGTTTCATCCTCTTTTGCAAGGTAAATTCAAACTTCCAAACTTACACAATGTCTGACTGACTATATTTGGGATTCCTTTAGTTAACAATCACTTATTCTTCAAAATATTACGAAGTGCCTACAATGTTCCATATGCTATGCTATCAACACAATATGTATAAACAAAGACTTGATAAATCAGGCTCTGGGACAGTACCTTTTAAGACATTATATATTTCATCCTTTCTGTTCCCAGTCCCTCTCCAGAAGGGACGGTAGCTATACGTTCAAACGGTTTAACAATGAGAAAAGGAGGAAGAAATAAAATTTGCTGAACATAACAAATGTGGTATAGTTATACAATGGAATATTATTCAGCCATAAGAAAGAATGAAATGCTGATGAAAAGAATGAAATACACGCTACAACACGAGTAAACCCTGAAAACACCATGCTAATGTTTTCAAAGCATAATACAAAAGATGTAACAGAAAACGTGTATTTTCTGTTGACATATGATATATATCATATATATGTCATATATATATGATATCATATGAATCATATATCATATGATTCCATTTGTAAGAAATGTCCACAACAGGCAAATGAAATCCAGAGACATAAAGTAGATTAGTGGTTGACAGGGCCTCAGTGGAAGGGGGAATGTAGAGAATGCTAATGGGTACGGAATTTCCTTTTGGGGGTGATAGAAAGGTTCAATATGAATATATTAAAAAACTGAATTGTACATCTTAAACTATTTAAGTGATAAATTTTATGGTATGTGAATTTTTTCTTTTTTTTTTCTTTTTAAGATTTAGAGAGCCCGATGCGGGGCTTGATCCCAGGACTCTGGGATCATGACCTGAGCTGAAGGCAGAGGCTTTAACCCACTGAGCCACCCAGGCGCCCCAATATGTGAATTTTTTCTTAAAACATGGTGAAAAAACTGAAAACAGGCTACATACTATACTAAGAATATAGAAAAGTGGTATTGGTCTTTTTCAGTTCTATTAAATTAACATGAAAAACTCTCATTTAAGAAGGGGATTTTGAGCTTGGATCTGCATCTGCAAAAAAAGATACATTTGTTAGGGGTGCCTGGATGGCTCAGTCATGATCCCTTGAGACATTTTCAATATCAACCTTGATTTAGAGAAATAACAAATAAGTTAATTTGCAAGATTAATCAGAGAGACTTATCACTAAATAACAGAGACAGCCCAGTCAATACCTATTTTGCATCTCTAACAACAGCTTACAAAACAGCAGAGCCATTTTCTGCTGGTACATAACAAAATTTACCCCCTTTTCAAAAGAGAAATATTATAAGACCAACAAAGGAGGCTGGTATGTTAAGAGTGCTTAAATATATGGCTATCTAATGTGTATTTCATCTACCCAGTCTGTTTGACATAAAAAAAAAATACCAAAAAACATTCAGGGACACCTGGGTAGCTCAGCTGGGTAAGCATCTGCCTTCAGCTCAGGTCATGATCCCAGGATCCTGGGATTGAGTCCTGCATCGAGCTCCTTGCTCAGCGAGGAGTCTGCTTCTCCCTCTGCCTGTTGCTTCCTCTGCTGTTCCCTCTCTCCCTGACAAATAAATACCAATTTAAAAAAAATTTATCACTGCTATCAAGTAAATATTGGCTCATAATTTTTGATTTTGGCTCATAAACCTTTGTGTTTAAAATCCAGAATGATCCCTCAAGCAGTAATATTGGGTTTAAGATGTTATTTCTAAGACCAATACCAGTAATAAGTATGGCCCCTGAAAAAATGCTTATATGTTAAAACCTCTTATGTTTTCATCACAGAATTAAAGTGATAGTTCTACTTTTGAGAGAGAGAAAAGAATGCCCACAAATTTTCAGAGCTAATAATTTAAGTAGCTACTTGCTTGCATTGAGATTCTCCTACCTATTATAAGCACAGAGGTAAAAAGCATTCTATTAGAGGATACATTACTGCCACTTTTACAGATTAGTTATTATTTACAGAACTCTTCAGTGGAGAATTTTTTCAAAAAGTTCTGGGGCGCCTGGGTGGCTCAGTGGGTTAAGCTGCTGCCTTTGGCTCAGGTCATGATCTCAGGGTCCTGGGATCAAGCCCCGCGTCGGGCTCTCTGCTCAGCAGGGAGCCTGCTTCCCTCTCTCTCTCTGCCTGCCTCTCAGTCTACTGTGATCTCTCTCTGTCAAATAAATAAATAAAATCTTAAAAAAAAAAAAAAAAAGTTCTGGTGACATGTGTTTAGAATAGCAGTCAATAATTTTTTTCTGTTAGGAGCCCAAACAGCACATATTTTAAACTTTTGGAACCACACGGTCTGTTCCAGTTACTCTGCCATTGTAATGTGTGAAAACAGACATAATACAGAAACAAATCAGTGTGGCCGTGCTTTATTACTTTATTTATGGACACTAAAATGCCCACATGACATGACCTGCTTTTCTTCTTTTGATTTTTCCCCCCTAATCACTTAAAATGTAGAAATTGTTCTTAAGTCACAGGTTGTACAAAAATAGCCAGCTAGATCTGGCTCAGGGTTCATAGTTCACTAATCCCTGGTTTAGAGTATAATAGAATGAAGAAAAGTAATAGGCTTTAAGTTAGTAAATAAAATACACAAATCATTCCATACGCAAATTTATAATTTTATAGCCTTAAAATTTAGTTATATATTTAATCTTATAATCAAAATTAATGACCAAGATCCATCTTATCTTCTTAAGAGGATATATATTTACAATGGGTATTTATTCTGTATTATTTATTTTCATAAATGGTAAGTGAAAAAGAACAACTTAGCTTAACTGAATTCTAATTTATAAAGGTGTCTTATGACACCTAGTTCAGTCTTAAAGTACTGCAATTGTTCTCCCAATGCTCGAGTATAGTCTAAGCTTTCCTTTCTCTTATCCTTTGTTTCTTTCTTTTCCCATTTCCAAACTCTATAGACATACAAATTATATGCTGTATAATTTATCACTTAAATAGTTTAAGATGTACAATTAAATAATTATTAAATAATGATCCCAGGGTCCTGGGATCGAGCCCCACATCGGGCTCTCTGCTGAGCAGAGAGCCCGCTTCCCCCACCCCCCACCTGCCTCTCTGCCTATTTGTGATCTCTGTCTGTCAAATAAATAAATAAAGTCTCCAAAAAAATAAAAATAAAAATAAAAAATAAAAAAATAAAGAGGACTGGCTAGACTAAAAAATGGTGTTTAGACAAAGATGAGGAAGAGTGAAGATTATAGTAAGAATTTGTACATGCTTTCATAAGCACACTGGTATCATGAAAGCTTCTTATACCAAAAAGAAATAGCAAGGAAATTCAACTAGTTCAAGTGAAGCATAAAAACAAGTTCATAATGTTAACTACTTCAGGATGGCAGTGTAAGGTATGAATTAAGTAAGATGTGAAATCAGAGTTCTGACAATGGGAATGAAGAAGGACTATACCTAAGAGTTATTCTGAACCAAGAATCTGATAAATAGGATCTGGTGAATAGAAAAACAAGGAATCAAATATACTTCTTGAGGTTTCAAGAATTCTAAATAAAATATTGGGAGGATTTATTTATTTATTTTCTAGATAAAATACAGGGGTATTCATTCCAGTGACTATCCCATCCTACTCCCCAAAGAAAAAAGAGATAATGAAAATTATTAGGCATTGGGGGAAAACAGGAATACTGAACTTGGGATATAGATATAGAACTCAGATATCTAAGAAGCAAAGCAGGTGAACTTTCTAAGGGCAAAATTGAATAGTGATTAGGATACTCATCAGAATTATCTGAAGGCTAAACAAACTACACTTACTACATTTCTCTTGTCCTCTCCCAGCCTGAGAAAAAGAAAGTAGGGAGCAACAGCTGTAGATTAAGAGACATACAATAAAGTACCTTCTGTGGACCCTGATAGGTCCTATTTTGAACACTGACTGTAAATAGACATCTCTGAAACAATGGGAGAAATATCTTAATAGGTGAGGGTATTCAGATGATCCAGAAATTACTGTTATGCCTTAAACCCTTGTGGTTACTTATAAATGATTTAATAAATTCATAAATCAATTTTAAACCACTTAGGGAAAGGTCTGTGAACAAAGCAACCTGAGTAAGAGCATTATTTTTAACTCATAATATGTTTTATGGTTGGAGGGAATGAGAACTTAGAAGAATAAATTAGGGCTTGAACAGTAGTAATGAGAGTATTTTTAAACATAATATATCTCAAAATAAAGCTTTAAGTGTATGCAAGGAAAATCCAGAAAATATTGGTACTTCTTTGATCTTTATTTTTGCTCTCACTAAATCAGAAGCAGTAAAATCTCTCAACTCCTTCTTCCCCCAGCGAATGAGTATGCTTTCTACTGTTGCTCCCTTTTGCATGGTTCAATGATATCCAGCTTGGCATTCCTTTTTTTGGTGTGACTTCAGCTCACTAATCAATTAGGGTAAGACTTACACTGGTCACTCGACGGTAGATCTGAGCAGCATTTTGGCATTCTGAGTAAGGATATTCAGATGTGGCCATCTCAAGCATGCACATCCCAAAAGCATAAACGTCAACAGATTCATCATATTTTTCCTCATACATCTCAGGGGCCATGAACTCTGGGGTACCTTAAATTAAAAGAACAATTTAGACTCAATGTGAGCAGAGGTTACAGATGTTACTCACCTGGGGGAGAAGCAGAGGGGTTGACCTGTGAGATAGAAGCAAGTGGAAGGAGGGGAAGAGAAGAGAGAATAGTGGTGAGGGCAGGGAAGAGGAAGAAAATCTTAGTTTCTTCCACCAAATATGTCAGAACTTCTGCTGCATGGCCTTCATAAAAGAAACCAGGACAGGGTCAAGTGTTTATTTATTTACTGTTTCAAATGGATTACTGTTATACAATGTCAAAATAGAAACTTGGATAAGAGAAAAACTGATATAATTCATAATGAAAACAAATGGAAGGAAAAGAAAGAGACTAGCAAGTAATGAAGAGGATACAATGGCATCTACCAATAAGACAAGATGGGTTAAAAAAGATCAAAATACTTGCCTGCCCCCTGCTGTATGGTAGTTGTAAGGTTAGTATTTATAGCTAGTCTTTGGCCATTAATTCCACCTGATCAGTTTCACTTTTAAGGAGGCCTTGCAGTGAAAAATCCAACATTCAATATGTTTTTTAAAAGAAGAAAAAAAAAAAGTTTAATGGTCTATAAAGGCCACTCACCAGAACCCTTTCTTTACATACTTACCATACCATCTGCAGTACACAAATAAGTCTACTGTAGATAACAAGAAATAGAGTGAAGGACATCTTACAGATCTTACAGACAAAAAACAAATACACATAAATGAAGAACTCAAATACAGACTGAGTTACAAGCATAGAGTATGTGATCCCACAGACCAGGTTTTCCAATGTTTCCAAAGAAATTAAGTCTGGATACCTCAAACTGTAGGACATTTCCAAGAACAGGCTTACATAGCATGGTTTAAACAAAAAAAGGGGGGAAGTGGGGGAAACCTCTCTTGGGTTAGAGATTTTTAAGGAGTCAAAGACAATCAAAGAAATGTTTCCTTTTCCTATAAGGAAGGCAAAAAGGAAATTCAGCTTTAAATAACTCTTCCCCAATTCTTCTTGTTAATCTATTTTAAGAAAATCTAAAAATAGCATTCCAAATCCAAGTCACATAATATTCTATGGAGGACACTATTTTAGAAGAATGTACAAATTACTGGTGTTTTATGGTTTTCTCTTAATACATAAAATTCTAGCGCACTTAAAAATTAATGGTTTCCTTACTGTCACCACCTTTGGGGGGGAGAATAGAATATCTGCAAAGATTTCAAATTTTCAAAGTTTCATATCTTCTTCAGAGAGTGAAAGCTTATCAAAATAATAAGCATTAAATTATTTTTCTGGCTGCAACTCTATAACATATAGTTGAAAGTCTGAATGGACAGGCTTGTTCTTTAGATCAGTGATTCTAAACAAGGGGTGATTTTGTTACCTAGGGACATTTAGTCCAGAGACATTTTTGGTTATAACAACTGTGGGGGAGCTGGAAAGGGGATGTGCTCCTGGCATCTAAATAATCTTATAATACACAAGAAAGCCCTTACAACAAAGAACTATCCAAATGTAAAATAATACTAGGGTTGAAAAGTTCTGTTTCAGATACATCTTCTGAAGAGTAGGAGTAAGAAAAGTTAAAACCAAGTTCTCAGAATAAACTCATTTTCACGTTTTAAATAAAGTCTCAACAGGTAGATACTTTTGAATACATATAATCTAACACATTTTTAGAAAGTAAACTACATATAAATTCAATTTCTTTCATAAGAAAGTAACCCTATGTGGATTATATAATTATTATTATACAGTACTTATATAATTATATAAGTAACTACATAATTAATACATATCAACGGAATGAGCCAGTAAGATTGATAGTTACATAAGGTTTTGTCAACAAAATTCCCTTTACTTCTCTTCACATAACTTTACGAAACAGTTCGTCTTCCAAATGATTCCAGAAGCATATAGAGAACTCCACATCTGGTAAGTAAAACTGATCACTTCCTGAGTTCAAGCTAGGAATTTTTGAAGGCTTATTTCACATAATGAAAATTCTAACAGGGTCAGGTTTCAAAATAAAAGGAATATCAGAAAACCAGTTAGGATGCAAGGTACACCTGAAACATACCTATCACACTCTTGGCAAAAGAAGCCCGCTTCAAGGTTGCCAGACCTAGGTCTCCAATCTTGACTGAGCCTGTAGGGCCAGTGATAAAGATGTTGTCACACTTAAGATCTCGGTGAATAATAGGTGGAGTTCGAGTATGAAGAAACTGAAGTCCTTTAAGGATCTGACGACACCAGCTTCTTAGAACTTTGATCTTCATCACTTTAAACCTTTTCAGGTACCTAGAAAAGGCAAAGTACACCAAACAGGTTATCAATGATATGAGTTTACTGCTTTGAAGAATTCCATTAAATTCTAGCATATCTAAGATGGGAATATCAAATTTACAATATTAAGACTCAGTAATCTTTAAAGTTAGTGATACTTTTAACAAGGTTAAAGAGGAAAGAATAACAAGTGGTTGGTAAATGAATTCTAATATAACAAAACACAAAAAACGAATTCCTTAAAACTGGATCACTACTAAAATAGTTTAGAAGTTAAGAGATAGAAAAATAAACAACAAAAATTTTTAAAAAGTTAAGGGATAGAATTTGACTTCTGGTAAATGGTGGAGTAATTCTTACTGGACACAGATATAATTATAAACTGTAGTAAAACAATCACTTCAAGGCTCTTGAGAGCAATCAAAATTAGGCATGAATTCAAAGGGAGCTCACATGAGGGAAAAAGGAAGCACTGTTTGAGCTTCCTATTTTCTAAATCTTTTCAGTTGAGGAAAGGCTCTAGCCTGAATGTACCGATCAGCTCAAGTCTAAATAGAAGCCTGTAGCCTTATTAGCTGAGAAACAGAAAGAGTTCAAGATGACCACAGCAGCTAGAACAGTGCTATCCAAAAGAACTTTCTATAGTGACAGTCTGTTCAATATAGTATACACTATACAAATGTAAATTAAAATTTAAAATTCCATTTTTCAGCTGCACTAGCCATATTTTAAATGTTTAACAGCCACATATATCAAGTGGCTACCATTTTGGATTGTACAAATTATAAAACATTTCCATCACCACAGAGAGTTCCAGTGGACAGCAGAGATCTAGAAAGTAGAGGGAAATCCCAGAAGGGTGGTACAGATGGGGAGTCCCAAATCCTGAATAGTCATTTTGCCCAAATCTCTTTTAAGATAATAAAAATGTTTAAGATAATAAAAATATCTTAGTCGGATTTTGATTACATGAGTGAATATGCCTTTGTCAAAACTCATAGAATGATACCATTATGACTACACTTTTCATTGTATTTAAATTTTAGTGTAAGGAAAAACAAAGCATATAAATATTAGAACTTTAATGAAATAAGCACTTGAGCGTTTACACGTGAAGCATACCGAGGTCTACACCTTACTTTGGAATAAATAAAATTAGGAAAGATAGGGAAATGATTAGATGGACATATGTGGTAAAGTAAATGCAGCAAAAGTTAATAATAGAACCTAGGCAGTGAATATGTACATGTTCATTGGTAGTTCTTTCAATTTTTCTGTATAACTGAAAAATTCTAGAAGAAAATTTTGGGAAAAAGTTGAGTCTGGCTTGTATCTCTTTCACATTTACAAAATGATCAAGTATATAAAATAGATAACTATATATTAACCTTGTAACTTATAATTTCATTAAATTTGTTTAGAATCACTGGAATTTTCTATGTGAACAATTACATAACCTGCAAACAAGGGCAGTGGTATTTCTTACGTTCCCATCTTGATGCCTTTTACTAGTTTTCCCTGTGTTTATGTCTTATTTAATGGGTGACCCTCTGAAACAATAGTGAATGTAAGTGGTTAAAACAAGTATTCTTGCTTTGTTCCTAATCTCAGGAGCAATGGTTAAGTTTGACATATTAGTTATAGGTTGGTGGATGTTGTTTAGCAGTTGGAGGAAGTTCCCTACTATTCCTAGTTTGGCTAAGAGTTTTTAGCCATAAATAGATAGATATTGAATTGTCAAATACTTTTCGACATATTTTGAAATGATCATATGCTTTTCTCCTCTATTCTGTTAATGTGATGAATAACATTGATTCATTCAATGTTAAACCAACTTTGTGATCCTGGGATAAACCCTCTCTGGTATTAATGTATTGTAATTGCTGGCTCCAATCTGCTATTATTTTGTAAAGGATTTTTACATCAATATTCATGAAGGACATTGTTCTTTAAAAATTTCTTTTTCCATAATATCTTAGGTTTTGATATCAGTGTTATGCTGGCTTCATAAAATGAGTTAGACAATAATTGTTCCACCTCTATATTTTGAGAAAATTCAACACAGTGGATTTTCCCATTTTTTATTAAGATAAAATATACATAAAATTTACCATTTTAAAGTGACAGTAATTCATACTGTTATGAAATCATCACCATCAACTATCCCCAGAACTCTTTTTATCTTAAAAAACTGAAACTTCATACCCATTAAACAATAACTCCCCAAAGCCACCTTCCCTTGGGTTCTGGAAACTACCACTCTGCTTTCTGTTTCTATATATCTCACAGAAGGTGAAAGCAGTAGTGGTATGTGACTTTTTGTAACTGGCTTATTTCACGTTGCATAATGTCCTCAAGGTTCACTCATATTACAGCACATATTAGAATTTCCTTGCCACTTAAGGATGAAAAATATTCAACTGTGTGTGTGTAGACAGACAGACAGGCGTGTGCGTGCACGCACACACACACACACACACACACGTTTTGCTTATCCACTCTTTCCTTGATGGACACTTGTGCTGCTTCTTTTAGCTAAATAGTGATAAAATAATGGTTACAAACTTTCTAAATTTGACAAAAGACATGAATCCACATATCTGAGAAGCTCAACAAACTCCAAGAAGAATACATATAAAGAGATTCAGATTCATATATTACATTCAAACTGTTGAAAACAAAAGACGAGAGAATCTTGAAAGCAAGAGAGAAGCAACTCATCATAATCAAGAGATCCTCAGGAAGATTGTCAGCCAACTCAGCAGAAACCACAGAGGCCAGAAGGCAGAGAAATGACATATTTAAAGTGTGGAAAGGTGTGTGTCGGGGGGAACCTGTCAACCAAGAATTTTATATCTAGCAAAAAATATCCTTCAAAAATAAAGGCAACATTAAACAAAAGCTGAGAGACTGTTATTAGTACACCTGCCCTATAGGAAATGCTAAAGCAAGTCTTTGAGGCTGAAATGAAAGGACACTGGACAGTAAACTGAAGCCATAGGAAGAAATAAAATCTCTGGTAAAGGTAACTACACAGCTAAATATAAAAACAAGTATTAATGTGTTTTTGGCTTGTAACTTCTCTGTTCATTTCCTACATGATTTAAAAGGCAAATACATAAATCAATAGTTATAAATCTGTATTAATGGGGACACAACATATAAAGATGCAATTTGGATCTTTGCAAAATCTACAAAAACACAAAAGAGGTGCAAAGCTGTATAAGAGCAAGGATTTTGAAGCCACTGAAGCTAATCTGGTAACATTTCAAACTAGACTGTTAGAAATTTATGGTGTTAATTGTAATCCCTAAGGTAACCACTAAGAAAATATTTTATAAATATATACAAGGGAAACAAGAAGGGTATTAAAATGGTTTATTACAAAAAAAATTTTTTTAAAGCAGTAATGAAGAGAAGGAACAACAACAACAAAAAAAAACAAATAGCAAAAGTGCTTCCTTATCACCAATTACTTCAAGTATAAATGAATTAAATTTTCTAATCAAAGAGAGGGCTGAATGGAGATAAATATGATCCAACTACATGTTGTCTACAAGAGACTCACTTTAGATTCAAAGACCCACACAGGTTGAAAATGAAAGGACACAAAAAAGATATTCCATGCAAACAGTAACCAAAAGGGAATAAGGTGGTTATATTAATATCAGACAAAATCGACTAAATCAAAAACTGACACGAGAGATAAAGAATATATATTGATAAAAGGGTCAATTTATGACGATTATAACAAATATAAACATAATACACATCAAAAAGAGTTCCTAAATACATGAAGCAATAACTGACAGAATTGAGAGGAGGAGTACACAGTTCTATAGCAATAGTCGGAGACTTAATAGCCCACTTTCAAAAGTGGATAGACTGTGGCACCTGGGTGGCTTGGTCATTAAGTGTCTGCCTTTGGCTCAGGTCATGATCCCAGGGTCTGGGATCAAACAATGCATCGAGCTCCCTGCTCCGAGGGAAGCCTGGTTCTCCTTCTCCCACTCCTCCTGCATGTTCCTGCATTTGCTATCTCTGTCAATAAATAAAATCTTAAAAAAAAAAAAAGTGGATAGACCATCTAGACAAAAGATCACTAAGGGAATAGAGGATTTGAATAATAAACCTCCTAAACATAAGAGAAATATATGGAACATGACACCCAACAACGGATGAATACATATTCTTAAAAACACATGGAGCAGTCCCTCAAGAAACCTCCCAACAAAGAAAAGTCCAGGACTACATGGTTTCACTGTTGAGTTCCACCAAGCATTTAAAGGAAAACCACTAATCCTTCTCAAACTCTTCCAAAAAGTAGAAAATGACTGCCCTGTCAGCAAAGACACCACAAGAAAATTACATACCAATATCTCTTATGAATATAGATGCAAAAGTCATCAGGAAAACATTAGCTAACTGAATCCAACAACACAGTAAAAGGATTATACACCAAGTACAATTTATCCATGAAATGGAAGTATCCCTCAACATTAGAAAATTAGTCAACATAATACACTTTCGAACAAAGGTAAAAAGACAAAACAAAACAACAACATCATGATCATCTCACCTGATAAAGAAAAAGAATTAGATTCCAATACCTTTCCATGATAAAAATACTCAAACTAGGAATAGCAGAGAATATATGATAAAGAACATTATGAAAAACCTGAACCTTACATCATACTCAATAATGAAACACTGAAAGCTTCCTTACTAAGATTAGAAATAAGACAAGGATAACCACTGTTATCCAACATTGTACTAGAAGTTCCAGCCAGAGCAACTAAGCAAGAAAAAGAAATAAAATATGCAAATTGGAAAGGCAGTAAAACTATATTTGTAATGCCAATATCCTATATAAAGAAAATACCAAAGAATACACAACACCCTCACAACTAGAGTTAGTAAAACAATTTATCAGAGTTGCAAGAGTGCAAGATCAAAACACACTTAGTTGTGTTCCATACACCAACAATTAACAACCTGAAAAGGAAATTAAGAAAACAATTCCATTTTGCAAAAGCACCTAAAAGAATAAAATATGTTGGAATAAATTTAACCAAGGAGGTGAAAGACCTATGCATTCTAAACTAGAAAACACTTGAAAAATCAAATAAAATGTAAAAACATCTTGTGCTCATGGATTGGAAAACTTAATATAGTTAGTTAAATGGCAATAATAACCAAAGTGACCTACAGATTCAATGCATCTATAAATATATTTAATTCTATCTATAGATAGAGCCAAAATTCTATCAACCTTCTTGCAGAAATGGAAAACTAATCCTCAAATTCACATGGAATTACAAGGGCCTCAAATAGCCAAAACAATACTGTTCTTAAAGATTTTATTTACTTACTTGAGAGAGAGAAAGAGAACACATGCAGTGGGAGCAGCAGAGGGAGAGGGAGAAGCAGGCTCTCAACTGATCAGGGAGCCTGACACAGGACTCGATCCCAAGACCCTGGGATCATGACCTGAGCTGAAGGCAAACCCTTAACTGACTGAGCCACCCAGGCACCCCTAGCCAAAACAATACTGAAAAAGAAGACCAAATTGGAAAACTCACACTTCCTAATTTGGAAACATATTACAAAGCTACTGTAATCAAAACAGTGCAGTACTGGCTAGGGACAGATATACAGACTAACAGCATAATATCAAGAGCCCAGAAATAAACCCATACATCTATGGTTAAATGATTTTTGACAGGAGTACCAAGACCATTCAATAGGGCTAGAACAGTCTCTTCAACAAATAATGCTGGGTAACTGGACAACCTTGTGCAACAGAATGAAGTTGGGTTGCACACATCACACATACACAAAAGTTTACTCAAAATGAAACAAATGTTAATGTAAGAGACAAACCTGTACAAGTTTTAGAAGAAAGCTTGGGGGTAAATCTGCATGATCTTGGTTTTGGCAATAGATTCTTAGACATAACACCAAGCAACAAGAAAAGAAAAAAATAAATTGGACTCCATCAACATTAAAAACTTTACACATCACCGGAAGTAAAAAGACAACCTGTAGAATGGGAGACAGAATGCAAATCATGTTTCTGGGAAAGGCTTACAGAATATATAAAAAAAACTCTTACAACTCAACAATAAACAAACAAACAAAAAATAAATATGGGCAAAGGACTTGAATAGAGATTTGTCCGAAGACATGATGGAATACACATTTCTCCAAAGACAGATAAAGGGCCAATATGCACATGACAAGTTGCTCAACATCATCAGTCATTACAAAAATCCAAATCAAAACCACAATGAGATACCATGTCACACTTGGTAGGATGGCTATGAAAATAATAAACAAGTGTTGGCAAGGACATGGAGAAACTGAAACTCTTATACATTGTTGGTGGGAATGTAAAATGGTTCAGTCACTGTGGAAAACAGTCTGGTGGTTCCTCAAAGAGTTAAACATAAAATTAACATGACTTAGCAATTCCACTAATAGGTACACATCCAAAAGAAATGAAAGTATATACTCAAAACTTATACACAAGTATTTATAGCAGGACTATTAGTGATAGCCAGAAGGTAGAAACAAATGTCTCTAAGTGAATGAACTGTGGTATATCCATGAAACAAAATTATTATGTAGTCATAAAAAGGAATGAAGTACTAATATGTGCAACATCATGAACCTTGAAAACATTATGCTAAGTGAAAGCCAAACACAAAAGGCCCCATTATTTTATGACTCTATTTATATGAAATACCTTGATCAGATAAAACCAGAGACAAAAAGCAGTTAGTGGTTGCCAAGGGCTGGGATTAGGGGGAAATGGGGAGTTGCTTACTGGGTTTGTTTTGCAGGACTGAAGAGTGCTAAAGAATAGTTGCACAGCAATGTGAATGTACTTAACATTATTGAACTGCACACTTAATGATTAAGATGGAAAATTTTATGCTATTTTTTTTTAAGATTTTATTTATTTGAGAGAGAGAGAGAGAGAGACAGCAAAAGCTGGGGGGAGAGGCGGAGGGAAAGGGAGAAGCAGATGTCCAGCTGAGCAAGAAACCTGAGAGGGGCTCAATCCCAGAACCCTGGGATCAGGACCTGAGCTAAAGGCAGACATTTAACTGGCTGAGCCACCCAGGCACCCTGCTACGTTTTTTAATCACAGAAAAAATTCCTATCCATAAATTGTAGAGGTCAGTATAATTCCTCATCTTGCAGATGGAGAACTGAGGCCCAGACATGGGGAGCTAGTTGACCCAAATCACAGCTAGGCAGAACAGAGCTAGGAGTAGAACTCACCACTCCTACTATACCCTCCTGCTCCCTTAGCTCTGAGGCTCGGAAACAGAAACAATGATGGGGAAAGAGAACTTTAAGCTTAGAAAGAAAAATGCCAAGAACTTAGACGGTGTGCAATTAAAAGGCCAAAGATTCATACGATCTGAAGAGAAACCAGAGTACTGATGGTGTGCAATTAAAGAGTAAATACACTGCATGGGAAGGAAAATAGAGAATAACTACTTAATGAGTACAGTGTTCCTTTGAGGTGATGAAAATGTTTAAGAAGTTGATAAATCATGTAGTGGTTATACAACACTGTATAGACAAAATATCTATACCTGAATTGTATACTTTAAAAATTTTATGTTCTGTGAATTTCATCTCAATTTTAAAAAATCTAGCTTTATTTCTATTTCCTGAATCAAATTTTCTTTTCTTTCTTTCTTTCTTTTTTTTTTTTTTTTTAAAGATTTTATTTATTCATTTGACAGAGATCACAAGTAGGCAGGGGCGGGGGGGAAGCAGGCTCCCTGCTGAACAAGAGTCCAATGTGGGACTCGATCCCAGGACCCTGAGATCATGACCTGAGCTGAAGGCAGAGGCTTAACCCACTGAGCCACCCAGGTGCCCCTGAATCACATTTTCTAACCCATATTATTTTTCAGGTACGGGTGTCAATTTAAGTATTAATAAATATGCGGAACAAAGGTAGAAACCTAAAAAGTCCAAAAAGCATGGATGTTGGAACCAACTCCCATCCCTTTTGCCCCCTTTGCTTCTCTAAATGCTACCAATATTCCTAATTATTCTGTATTCTTCCAGTATGAATATGGATTTGGTTCTCTGTTATAGTCAACTTTATTAAGCACTGTGAAAGAAAACAACTTAATGTTCTGCTACTCATTTGAACTGCTAACAAAGTATTAACAAGAACCAGCTTATAGGGCTTGACTTCATGGCTGTATGGAAGTCATATATAACTATATGAAAATATGGATTTGTTTTAAATCTATATGCTTGGGTGGCGGGTGCGCCCCGGTGGCTCAGTTGGTTAAGCATCTGCCTTTAGCTCAGGTCATGATCCTGGGGTCCTGTGATCAAGTCCATATCGGGCTCCCTGCTCAGCAGGGGAGGCTGCTTCTCTCTCTGCCTGGTGCTCCCCCTGCTTGTGTGCTCTCTCTGTCAAATTCTAAAAATCTTCGTTTTTAAAAGTAAATCTATTTGCTGAGAACTAAATACACATCCTCAAGTCCTTCCTCATTCTCGATTCTTTCCTTCTAGAATGATAATTAAATCTAATGTCTTCTCACTCCATGTCTCATGTTCTTTTTGCTTTCTGATATTCATATTTATTCTTTTTAGTTCAATTTAGTCTGCTGTTTTTAACATAATCAATGAAGTTTTAATTTTAAGGATTTATTCTTATTTCTAAAAGTTCTTTGGATCTTTTCTTACTACATCTGAACTCTTTTTTTTTTTTTTTTTTTAAGTAATGCCTACACCCAGCATGGGGCTAGAACTCATGATCCCTAGATCAAGAGTTGTGTGTTCTACCAACTGAGGGACAATTCCACAGAGGCTTAGCCTACTATGTTAATCCAAAGTTTCTCAATAAACTTTTAAAAACAAATAAAAACAAATTTAAAACAAATGTCAGGGGCGCCTGAGTGGCTCAGTGGGTTAAGCCTCTGCCTTCGGCTCAGGTCATGATCCCAGGGTCCTGGGATCGAGTCCCGCATCGGGCTCTCTGCACAGCAGGGAGCCTGCTTCTCTCTCCCTTTCTGCCTGCCTTTCTGTGTACTTGTGCGTGTGCACTCTCTCTCTGTTAAATAAATTAAAAAAAAAAAAAAAAAAAAAAAAAACAAAAACAAAAACAAATGTCAGAGGGTACTCTTATAGGGTATGCTTGAACAGATTATTGACAGCCCACTAAAGTACTTAAACTGGTGAAAAGAATCTCAAGGTACAGATATATACATAACGAATAACCACAATTTTCTTTAATTCATTCAAATAGTTATTAAATTTCAGGCATAGTTCTAGGGAGCACAATCTAGTGGAAGAAAGAGATATATGAACAAACAACTTGGATGACAAGGATAAAGGTGTTATCATAAATATTGGAGAAGCTGAGTGGGGAAACCAGAATTTGCAGGAGGGAAATAATCTGTTGGCTTTTCAATATGTTAATCTTGAGCATCCAAGAGCACATGCAAGTCATTACATCCAAAAGATACAAAACTGTTTCAAATATCTGGGATGAATTAGCTCAGTAGTATTAACTAAAGAAAGTGGTAAGGAATGAATACATACCAAAGAGAAAATTTTTAAAAGTCCAATTCCTCCACAATAAAAAATTTAAACCATATAATTTATACTACATTTGACCCTGGAAAACATAGGTTTGAACTGTGTGGATTTACTTACATGCAGACTTTTTATAGTATAGTACTGTAAATGTATTCTCTCATGATTTTATTTTCTCTAGCTTACTTTATTATAAAAATATAGTATATAATACATATAATAAACAAATAGGTGTTAATCGACCATTTATGTTATCAGTAAGGCTTCTAGTTAACAGTAGGCTACTAAGTAAGTCTGAGGGATTCAAAAGTTATACTTGGATTTTCAACTACATGGAGGGTCAACTGTTCCTAACTCTCACATTGTTCAGGGTTGACTATAGTTTCCTCACTGTAGTTTCCTCTCTGAGTACATGTAATCTGAGAGACCTGGGATTCCAAAGGCAAACTCCCATTCCTACTTTAAAACTCTTTTAGGGAAAAGGAATACATTTTTAGGAATTGTTCAAATGGAGAACAAGAAATTTCTGCATTTGACCTGTTTTTGTGAAAGAAATGATGAGTCTAGCTATTTCGGCTTTAATTTCTGATACTAAGGCAAATGGATTTATCTAGCAATAACTGTCACAGTACCATTTGAATCTGACATAATAATAGTTGCACAGATGCAGCAATAAATGTCCAATACAAGGTGATAAAGTAAATGGAGTAAATGGAGAAAGTAAATAAGCTTCAACCTCATTTAAACCACTAGAGGGCCACATTGTCATATGATTTCATGATCCCTCAGCTGCTGCTCAATTTTAGAAGTGCAAAGCAACATGATTTAAAATAACTAGGTTTATTCTGTAATAACTTAATTTTAATATTACCATTAAATAATTATCAAATTATTTTATACACCAGAGGACTTAGTGGGCAGGAAAATGACCTACCAAGAGTTGGAGGGATTGTTCCCTCCTTGGTATGCTTGGCAAGAACAGCAGGACTGATAAAATATGACATGAGAAAATTCAAGTTCTTTCAAACCTCTTGGTCAACTTTTATAATATTGATAGACTTACGTTTTAAGTGTTCCAGATGTCATAAGTTCAGTCACCAAAACAATGCACTTCTTCCCTTTTACTGTGGACTCCCAGGAATCATAGAATCGAACAATATTGGGATGCTGAAGGCCCTTTAACATTTCAGCCTCTTCTTTAAATCTCTGCCTCTCAGACTTTGTTAATTTTCGATCCTAAAATCATGAACCAAAACAGAATGTGGTTTAAAATAACAGAATACCAAGTCACACAGTCAAATTTAAATGCTGTTAAGAGTACACTTATCTTGATAAGAAATGTATAGAACTTCTGAATCATACTGCACAGCTGAAACTAATCTAGCACTATATGCTAGATTTAAGTAAAAATAATATAGTTTAAATAGGGAAAAAAAACCAAAAAATGAAATCTTGCTATTTGCAATGACGGGGATGGAACGAGAGGGTATTATGCTAAGTGAAATAAGTCAGAAAAAGACAATTATCATATGATCTCACTGATATGTGGAATTTGAGAAACAAGACAGAGGATCATGGGGGAAGAGAGGAAAAAAGGAAATGGGACAAAACCAGAGAGGGAGACAAACCAAAAGAGATTCTTAATCTCAGGAAACAACCTGAGGGTCACTGGAGTGGAAGGGAGTGGGAGGGATGGGGTGGCTGGGTTATGGACACTAGGGAGGGTATGTGCTATATGGTACCTGCTGTGAATTGTTAAGACTGATGAAATACAGACCTGCACCCCTGAAACAAACAATATATTATTTATTTTTTTTAAATGGGGGAAAAACAAAGGAAAAAAACCCACAAAAATAATTTCAAATGCCAAACGTGTACTAAATTACAATGATCAATAATGTGTAAAACAGGACTGCTGTAACATTAAAGTTACTAATAACTAATAATTCTTCAGCCTTTCATGACTGTGAGAACAGGGTAAAGTATACTTAAGAAAACTGGATTATAATGCTGTGCTTGAAATTATTTCAATGTCTTTATGTTAACATGTGCCTCAAATACAATCATTTTGTGGCTACAGTTAACTTACCACTTCTAAAATATATGAGTTATTGCTATGCAATATATGCAATTTAATAACATGGAACAAGTATGAGATTTTGGAGGCAAAAAGATCTAAATATAAATTCTAGTTCTGTCTTTGCTTTGATTAGAATTTTCTTTAAGAAAATATTAAATAATCTACTAGGTATGCTTTTATCACGTTTAAAGCACCTGGCACTTCATAGGTGATGTGATGTTTCTGAGATGAACTGGGAAAAAGCACTTAATTTGTTGATCTTCCCTTGACAAGGTCCCATATATACATAACTCTGAATTATTCTGTATATTAAAATTGAAACTATCTCTGTCACACTAATATTCTGTCAAATCAAGCAATACATATTTTAACAAAAGATTCCAGGCATACAATAAAGTAATGTGTCCATCACATAGTTAAATAAACATAGACATAATTAAACGCCCCCTATGTAACAAGATTGTCCTTCCCATCACTACTCATTACCCCTGAATAACTACTAGACTGAATTTGGACATACCACTTCCCATACAGGTTTTTATACTTTGTGTTAAAATGTTAAAATTTCATAAAATGTTACAGAGTATGTTTTCTTTATTTAAGATTTTTTTTTTTTTTTAACAGAGATCACAAGTAGGCAGAGAGGCAGGCAGAGAGAGAGATAGACAGACAGAGAGAGAGAGGAGGAAGCAGGCTCCCCACTGAGCAGAGAGACTGATGCAGAGCTCGGGATTCCAGGACCCTGAGATCATGACCTGAGCTGAAGGCAGAGGCTTTAACTTCACTGAGCGACCCAGGCTGCCCTAGAGTATGTTTTCTTTAAAAGCTTGTTTTTTCACTCAGTATTGTTTGAGATCACCTGTGATGATATACCAGGCACTACAAGGTATCTACCATATTATTATAACTTGGCTTTGTTCATCATCACTGTTACACAGTTTCCTGTTACCTAAATATATCATAATTTATATCATCTCCTATTGATTAATCTTTAGGCTAGTCCCCATTTTTTGTTACTATAATACTGCAGTGGTATTACAATATTAATCTCCTTGGCTATACATTTAAATGTGTCTTTAGGAAACAGGTTCTTAACTTATTACAAAGCTAAAGTAATCAAACAGTGTGGTACTGGCATGAGGACAGATATGTAGACCAAAGGAATAGCATTGGAAGTCTAGAAATAAGCCCATACATCAATTATGAATATATATATCTGAGAGTATTCAGTAATCCTGTGATTTTTGTCACCAACAGCCCTAGATATTTTGATATCACATAACAGTGGTTATAGATTATCTCAAAATATCATCTACATTAATCATTACTTTGAAACTGACACTTAGATCTTTCAGTTGATCTGATTAGTATACACTAACAATGCTCACTATAACACTTTAAAAGTTTTTATAACTATTTTAGTACAATTAGTATCCTTATAATCCTATGTATTTTACTATATAGACTTAAAACACTATTCTAGCCTTCAAAAGAGACATGAGGCACAAAAAATACTAAACGTCTATTAGGATCATGTCTAGAATACTTAATCATAAGAAATAGGCACCTCCAATATTCATTCATTCTTTCCTTCTTTCTTTCTAAGATTTTATTTATTTGACAGAGAAAGAGAGATCACAAGAAGGAGGAATGGGAGAGGGAGAAGCAGGCTCCCTGCTCAGCAGGGAGCCCAATGTGGAACTTGATCCCAGGACCCTGAGATCATGCCCTGAGCCAAAGGCAGATGCTTAACCAACTGAGCCACCCAGGCACTCCACACCTTCAATTTTCATAGCTATCAACAAACTGCTTTTCAAGGGGACTGTACCAACATACTCTCTTAATAGCATTGTATGAAGGTTTCCATTGCTAAACAGGGTCACCAGTAATTGGTATTACCAAACATTAACTTTTATCAATGTGATGGGTGTAAACTCATATCCTGTTTTTAAATTTACATTTTTAGAGGCAAGAATGAGAAAAAGTTTTTGTTTTCTTTGCAGATTACTTGAGCCTATCCTTCTGTGAGATGCCTAATCATATCATTTGTTTTCCTTCTTTGTAGGAGTTCTCAATATATTCTGGATACAAATCTTTTATTAATTTTATGTTACAAATGTCTTCTCAATTTGTGGTTTGTAATTTCACTTTGCTTACAATGTCTTCTGATTTTGATGTTTTTATTTCACTGCAGTTCAATTAATCTTCTACTTTATGGTAGGTAGGTGGGCTTTATCTCTTCAGTAATTCTTCCAGACACTGAGGACATACCTTTTCCTTTCCTTTTAAAAATATGTATGTTTTGTTTGTCATACTTGGGAATTTATTACTGAGGAATTTATTTGGTTGGATAAAAGGAGGATTGGCTGTTTTTTTTTTCTTTATCAACCAATAACTTAATACCATTTGATGAACAATCCATCCTTTCCATATAAGTGTAATTTTATTTCTGGATTCTATATTCTATTCCAATGGTCTGTCTATTCTGCACTAGTACCACAGTTTCTTAGTTGCTATAGTTTTAAAATAATTCATTCTTGGTTGAACCACCTCCTATAACCCTTCCTCAACTTTATTTTCTAAATTATCTTGGTTATTCTTTTTCTAGTAAGAAGACTTTTATTTCTATAATGTAGAAATTACAGCATAAGCCAACTAAAACTATCAGAATATTATCAAGAATTTTAACTAAAGGCATATAATTTGTAATGCTATAGAGACTATATAGATAATCTGTTTGTTAACAGATAACAATTTTTCCCAAGTGGTGTAAATTAATTTTTAAAAATTTATTGTAAATTTACATGCCACTAAAAAAAAAATCACTATTCTCATCATCCCCTCCCCATCCTATACATTATTTTTCCTACTACTTTAGCTCCCTCTTGTCCTGTTACTCCTTAAGATAACATTATAATTGTTATTTAACAGTATTTGCTTACTTATATATACCCACATATCTTTTTGTTCACCTTTCTATTTTGCTCCTTATTCTCTTTATCTGGGTTCATTTTTCTTTTTCTGTGAAATGTTTTTCAGAATTCTTTTAGTAAAGTTCCATTAGTGGTATAATCCTAGGTTGTTTGAGATGTTTACTTCATCATCACTCTTGAATGATAGTTTAGATAGATGTGGAAATCCAGGCTGACTTATTTTTCTTTTTTCTTTTTTTTTTAATTTTTTAAAGATTTTTCTTATTTATTTATTTGACAGACAGAGATCACAAGTAGGCGGAGAGGCAGGCAGAGAGAGAGAGGAGGAAGCAGGCTCCCTGCGGAGCAGAGAGCCCGATGTGGGGCTCGATCCCAGGACCCTGGGATCATGACCTGAGCCGAAGGCAGAGGCCTTAACCACTGAGCCACCCAGGCGCCCCCAGGCTGACTTATTTTTCTTTCAGCATTTTCAAGATACAGTTTTGCGGTGTTCTGGTGTCTACTACAGCTGTCAGTATAAATGTCCTCCTTTGTAAATTTATCTGAATTTTCTCTAGTTGTTCTAAAGAGTATTTTTTAAAAATTGTGCTCTGCACTTTCAGTACCATGCACCTAGTTTTATGTATTTATAATGGGGCTGATTGTGTTTCTAAACCAAAAGTTTCCAGTATTTGTCTTCAAGTCAGGATAATTCTCAATTATTATCTCTTAGATTATTGCCTCCTCCTATTTCCCTTTCTCTTCTTTGTAGAATTTATATGTGTTAAGTGTGAGGGTGTGTGTACGTGTGTGTGTGTGCACACATCGCTCTATCCCTATCTTTTTTTTTTTTAAGATTTTATTTATTTATTTGACAGAGAGAGATCACAAGAAGCCAGAGAGGTAGGCAGAGAGAGAGGCGAGGGGGGGGGTGGGGAGCAGGCTCCCCGCTGAGCAGGGAGCCCGATTCGAGGCTCCATCCCAGGACACTGGGATCATGACCTAAGCCAAAGGCAGAGGCTTAACCCACTGAGCCACTCAGGTGCCCCCTATCCCTCCTATCTTAACTTATTTCTCATTTTCCATTTCCATTTTCCACCTTCTGGGCAATGTTCTTAGATCTACCTTCTTGTTCACTAAGTCTCTCTTGAGTCATTATATCTAAACTGCTTATTACCTCTTTTACATTTTTTAAAATTAATCTTTAAAAAGTTTAAGTTTAAAAAGTAAAAAGTTTAAAAAACTTTAAATTCCAAAGGAAGAAGGGATGCAAAAGGCATGTGGCCAAGTCTCAGTCCCTGTTCCAGAAATAAGAGATGAATGAACACAAACCAGATGAACACTTCCAACTGACCATACAAGTCTTGGAAACTAGGTATAAAGGTAAGAGGGCATATATTTGGACATCCACAAAGAAAATAAAATTGTTAGTCTGTCACCAAAGGCACCCATCAAAGGGTGTGATAAAAGGAACTCAGTCACCACTCCTCTCCCTACTCTCCTAACATCACAAACAAAGCTAAGAGGGAAAAAAGAACAAAAAGGCCGGGCACTTAACTAATGGCTTCACTGGGGAAGGAATTCTGCTGCCATTTCACCAGGCCTAATACATGGGGAAAAGATTTGTCCTCCCCATTCAGTGGCAACTCTAACACATGGGTTTTGAATGAGACATGATAACTGGCAGCTCAATTTGGAAAGAACCCGTTTAACCTCCCCACATTCCCTGCTTCATGAACATTAAGTTTTCTCAGCACCTTCCATGGAATTTCCTCTGTTCCAGAGTCCTGCTCCACCTCCAAATTATCACTGCAAGCTTGGCTCCTCTCAAAGTTCCATAAAGGCCCCTTTTCACTGCCCTTAATCACTTCTATTCCCACTCTCAACTAGATGCTACAATTATCCACAAGTCCACTGAGACTCAGATCCATGGCATCAGAGCTATTTTGTCCTGAATTATCCTCCTAAAAAGTTCCCATTCTGGGGAGAACAGACAGTGAAAAGATAAAGTCAAAATATCTAAAGGCAGATACATGAGGAAAGTAGCACTTGTCAGTTTTTAATCGCAATGCATTTTCTTTCTTTCCTTTTTTTTTTTTTTTTTTTCATTTTCATTTCTTGAATCTCTTTCCAGGTCTTTATTAAATCAGTCATTCACTACCCCTTCCTAACACTAACTTGATGTTTTTAGTCCTTCAACTTTTTAAAATAACTTACTTTTAAAGGCTCAATTCAATATGACTTTTATCTGAGTTACTGGGGCTTTAATTTTACCTACTGTTTTGATTCACTTGTGGTGGATTGTTTCTCCATGTGATTCACAATACTGAATAAAAATGGTTATTTTTTTTTTTAAGATTTTATTCATTTATTTGAGAGAGAGGCAGTGAGAGAGCATGAGCAAGGAGAAGGTCAGAGGGAGAAGCAGACTCCCCGTGGAGCTGGGAGCCTGATGCGGGACTCAGATCCCTGGTCTCCGGGATCAATGACCTAAGCGGAAGGCAGTCGTCCAACCAACTGCGCCACCCAGGCATCCCTAAAATGGTTATCTTAAACGGTGATTTGTCTGTTGGAATATCCTCAGTTACAGGTGTATCTCTGTATATGGTCTGAAGTTTGTTTAGGTCTAGGGCCCTAGGGATATTACTAGCCTTGGTCATTAACTCCATGCAATCAGTTCAAAATCAAAATCACCTGTTTGAATATAGGTCCTTGTTTATAAGTTTCCAGAGTAAACTTTTCTTTCACCTGACCTGAAGAAGCTTGTCTTTTCCTGGGATCGAGCCCCATGATCGAGCTCAACTGGGAGTCTGGTTCTTCCTCCCCGTCTGCCTCTCCCCTTGTTTGTAGTCTCTCTCTCAAATGAATAAATAAAATCTTAAAAAAAAAAAAAAAAAAAAAAAGAAATAGAATTTTTCTCTAGTCTGTATTTTCATTAAAGGTGTAGCTCTCTTCAAGGAAACAACTTTACTGCATCTCAATTCCACTACCTGCTTGGGCTTAAGACTTCATCTATCATTAGATAGATGGTAAAACCATGCCTCTTAGTTATTAACAAGATTGGCAACTGTCCCAAAAAAGTTCTCGTGTCAGTTCACACTTATCCCACTCTGGTTTTTTGTTTCTTCTTAGTTTTTAGAACTTGGAGATTATCCTCACATTCCTACAAGCTTACACTTAAAAGGACGGTTTTTATTGTTTTTTTAATACAAATTTTCAAAATATCTGGTGTTTTACAGTGGTTAGAGTTTTCAGTTTATTTGATTTTCCATTTATTAACCTACAGTAGGGTTTCCCTAAATAAATAAATACACACACACACACACATATGTGTGTATGTATATATATATAAATATATAAACAAACCTTCAAAAATATATATATACATATACATATTTTTAAAGATTCGTTTATTTTGGGGCACCTGTGTGGCTCAGCTGGTTAAAGATTTGTTTATTTTACGGGGGAGAGAGAGAGAGAGTCTTAAGCAGACTCCACACTGGGCATGGAGCCTGACGGGGTCAGGACCTTGAGATCACAATCTGAGGTGAAACCAAGAGTCAGACACTTACCTGACTGCACTGCCCAGGCACCCTTCCCAAAATACTTTTTAAAAACTCTTATTTACCAGGACGCCTGGGTGGCTCAGTTGGTTAAGCGGCGGCCTTCGGCTCAGGTCATGATCCCAGCGTCCTGGGATGGAGTCCAACATCGGGCTCCTTGCTCGGCGGGGAGCCTGCTTCTCCCTCTGCCTCTGCCTGCCACTCTGTCTGCCTGTGCTCGATCTCTCTCTCTCCCTCTCTCTCTGACAAATAAATAAATTAAAAAAATTTTTTTTCATAAAAAAAAACAACTCTTATTTACCATACATTCATTCCTAAACGTTCCTCATTTAAGGAAAATTTATACAGAAAACAGAAGAAAAATCTAAATCACTTATTGACTCCCTTATACATGACTAAACCTCACTATAGTTGAATTAAGAAAACTTATTTTTAAAAAATTGTGAAGCTAATCCAGTCTCAAAACAATCAGAAGACAGAAATCACATGAGCCAAATGAATTACGTTCTATCTACAATTAAGACATTTACTTTTTATATTTTAATATACAGTCTGCCTTTCTTGATTGTCTTGATAAGTGGTTTTTTAAAAGATTTATTTAAAGAGAGCAAGTGTCAAGGCACCTAGTTGGCTCAGTGGGTTAAAGCCTCTGCCTTCAGCTCAGGTCATGGTCCCAGAGTCCTGGGATCAAGCCCCGCATCAGGCTCTCTGCTCAGCAGGGAGCCTGCTTCCCTTCCTCTCTCTCTGCCTGCCTCTCTGCCTACTTGTGATCTCTGTCAAATGAATAAATAAAATCTTAAAAAAAAGAGAGCAAGTGGGGGGCGGGAGGGCACAGAGGCATGGGGGAAAGAAACTCCAAGCAGACTCCATGCTGAGTGCAGGAGCCCCTGGGGAGCTTGATCTCACAACCATGAGATCATGACCAGAGCTGAAACCAATACTCGGAGGCTCAACCGACTGCACCACCCAGGAGCGCCCTTAATGAGTATTCTTATCTTCTGTAGCATGCAACATCCATTTTAGTTTTTAGCTATTACTGTATATCTTCATAAATGTTTGCTTAATTTTAACAAATTATTTGAGTACCCTGTATCAGACAACAGGATATAATCAACATCAGGGACAAAGGTCCTGCTATGTAGACTTTATAGTGTAGGAGGCAGAGGCATTAATTTTATTATGTATGATGAAGAGAAAAAAACTGGGTACTCTGAAAGCATATTACAAAAGACCCAATTCCGTGTACATGATTGTATACAAGCTAGAGTTAATCATGTAAGAAAAGAAGAAACCCTATCAGCAGGATACTCTAAGAATTAAATGAGATCATGGGTGTGAAAGTACCCACAGTTGTGGTCGCATAATACTTGAAATGCTTAAGACCACAAGGATCTGTAAAAAGTGCTAAAGGTAAACTTGGAAATGTAGGCTATAGATTGGGGTTGAGAAGATTCAAACTTTTTTTTTTTTTTAAGATTTTATTTATTTGTCAGAGAGAGAGAGAGCGAGAGAGCGAGCACAGGCAGACAGAGGCAGAGGGAGAAGCAGGCTCCCCGCTGAGCAAGGAGCCCGATGTGGGACTCGATCCCAGGACGCTGGGATCATGACCTGAGCCGAAGGCAGCCGCTTAACCAACTGAGCCACCCAGGCGTCCTAGATTCAAACTTTAAACAGTGAGCTTTGAAACTTCAACTTATTTTACTTAAATTTTATTCACCCATAGTTTAGAACTGCTAGGAAATATATCACTTACACTATTGTTGCTGAAACTTGGAGTATGGATAAGGGAGAATACTGCTTACGAGTAACAGCTTAAATATAAATTATGTAAATATATTCATTGTAGTACAAATAGGAAGTTAATTTTAAGTCTGAATAATTCTCTGTATAGGGCTTTCACAAAATCTTTACATAGTTTAAAAGACATACTGAATCTTCAATTGTGAAAGGTCTTCTCTAAACTGATAGGTAATTTTAAACAGAAATTGTTACTAGATGTGAAATACGACACTAACACAAGTCACTACTTAAAATTTAATTGTATTTAAAATCTAAAGACTGTTCTATTATATCTACTTTCAGAGTTTTCAATAATGTTTTAAAGTACACAAGGCCTGGGACACCTAGGTGGTTCAGTCAGTTAAGCATCTGCTCAGGTCATGATCCCAGGGTCCTGAAATCAAGTCCTTACTCAGCAGAGAGCCCGTTTCTCCTTCTGCCTGCCACTCTCCCTGCTTGTGCTCTCTCTCCCTCTTTCTTTCTGACAAATAAATAAAATCTTAAAAAAAAAAAAAAGTACACAAGGCTTGCCAAATTTTCTGCTGAAACTCAAAGTAATTTACTGTTATTTTTCTCTACTACCACCATCTTATTTCAAACCATGATAATCTCTTCTGAAACCTACTAAATCATTTCCCAATCTAATCTTACCCTTATATAATCTGTTTTCTATTTTGTCCATATATAGCCAGAATGTTTTTAGTGCCAATTTAATCAATCCTAAAGAATATCTACATAATTTTTAGAAATACCATTTTCACATTTTTATTTCTGAAATTAGAATGTGTCACACTACTGGAGTTTTAGACTCAATGAAATATTGTATGTCATGATACTGTTTAAATTGTTTAATAACTTTTCTAGCCTTTAGGACAAAGGGGAAAATCGCTGTGACCTAAGAGGTCTCACATAATATGGTCCTTGCCCACTCTTCAAGCCTAATTTCTTATCTAACCTTTTTCACTCTTAAGCATGCTACGCTTCTTCCCATACAGGTCTTTCATACATTCAGTTTCCTCTGTATCTAGGACACCCTTCTAACAACTTTTTTTTTTACCTAGTTAATGCCCAGTCATCCTTCAAAGATCAATTAGGGACACCTCCCCTGACTGTCCTTTACTCTAGGTCATCATACCGCTACACACACACACACACACACACACACACACACGTACATATCTTTTTATAAACTACGTATATGCCTCTTCAGAAGTCATATTACATTGAGACTTATTCTAAAAGCAGTGACAAAATGCTTTTTCAGTGTTCTATCTTTATTATCTGACAAACTAGCATAATGAACTTACTCAATAGCCATGTATTGAATGAATCCATGAAAGTGCTTTCCAAGAAAAAAAAAAAAAATGTGTAGGGGCACCTGGGTGGCTCAGTGGGTTAAAGCCTCTGCCTTCGGCTCAGGTCATGATCTCAAGGTCCTGGGATCGAGCCCCGCATCGGGCTCTCTGCTCAGCAGGGAGCCTGCTTCCTCCTCTCTCTCTGCCTGCCTCTCTGCCTACTTGTGATCTCTGTCTGTCAAATAAATAAATAAAATCTTTAAAAAAAAGAAAAAAGTGTATATCCTTAACGTGCAATTAGCATTTTCCCAGGAATAAAAGAAATTTCTATGACTTAAAAGAAAGGTGAGAATTCGGGGTACCTGGGTGGCTCAGTGGGTTAAGCCTCTGCCTTCGGCTCAGGTCATGATCTCAGGGTCTTGGGATTCAAACCCCCACCCCAACCCCCGTCAGGCTCTCTGCCTGCTGCCTGCTCTGTCTACTTGTGATCTCTCTCTTTGTCAAATAAATAAATAAAATCTTAAAAAAAAAAAGTGAGAATTAAAATTGGGTCTCTGAGTCTCAGTAAGTCTAATACAATGACCAACGTATAAAGGTCATAGCCATTTTGATTTTTAAAAACAATTTGTAAAAGCTCATTGTAAAAAGCTGCCAACTATTTATCTACCACAAAGTACAAAAAAACTCAAACAGGGACTTCTTCCTTACTAAAAAACTACAACCAGTTTCCTTGTAAACACAATAAATGGCAGTCTTGAAATTCTATCGAAATATTACCTTTTATCTACTTTTGCTATGTCATCCATACTGAAATAGAGGCTATTTTAAGTATTTACTGTGCAGATTTTTATCCTTGAAAATTACCGATAATTTAAGAGGTCTGAGAACCTTAATAAATCTTTAAAATTAGAAATATGTAACTACATGAGTACAGATTATCAACTAAGTGGGGAGAAAACCCAAACAAGTAACCTGGTGCTTCTTTCAGTTAATTTGTCAACTTGTTCTACCTATAATCATAAAATATCTAAGAATGAGGGTGCCTGGGTGGCTCAGTGGGTTGGGCCGCTGCCTTTGGCTCGGGTCGTGATCTCGGGGTCCTGGGATCGAGTCCCGCATTGGGCTCTCTGCTCGGCGGGGAGCCTGCTTCCCTCTCTTTCTCTCTGCCTACTTGTGATCTCTGTCAAATAAATAAATAAAAATCTTGAAAAAAAAATCTTAGGATGACATTATTTTAGCACCCTCCCCAATTTTTTTTTAAGACAACAGTAAAATAGATCAAAACCAACAAGCACACAAACCAATAAGAATAAGTGGGGTTTTAAAAATATTTGCTAAGTGTTTGCTACTTAGTAGCTGGTTGTTTAATTCTGTTCTAATTAATTCTCAGGGAAAAACCTGTGAGATATTAGATAGAATGACTTTAACAGATAAGCAAACTCAGAAAAAAAAGTTCACAGGAGAAGAAGAACCAAGAATTAAATGAGGATTTGATTCAAAGCTCATGTTCTATTTACTATACTAGAACAAACATTTTAACATTTTGTGAAGCTTCCAAAACAATGTTCTCATAAAAACCATGTTGATATTTCTATTACCTAGAGATCACTGAAAAGGACTAGTCACTTTACTAAATTATAATTCAAGATAGAGTAAGAGGAATGTATACTATTTAAATGTTACCAACTGTCAATCATGAAGACAATGATAAAATTAAAAAATAAAGAATCAAATGGTATTTCAAACAGATTACCCACTGTTGCTTTTTAGGACCTTCTCCCCAACATTATCAAGCTGGATATTCCTGGGGGCTTAATACACTATCATTCATTTACTTCTGTGTAAACTAGAGCTGATGCAGCTAACCCACTCTATTCATTTCATTCATTTCTTTCCACCTACATAAAATTGTTTTGACAGGCTAAATGAACAAAACCAAGGATCATGGTCACATGACCACCCATAATATACATAGTTCCAGGCTGCTGCAGGGTGGAGGTGGGGAGCTGGGTAACAACTAAAACAATTGTTCATCTCAGTACCATCCAAATAACAGTGCTCAGTAGATTATTTGCTGATGTAATTTCTTCTTTGGTGAAAAACACAATGTTAATATTTGGTACAATGGCCTTTAGCAATTTGCATTTCTTCATTTGCTTGCTTTTAAGAAGCTTATTTTAAACATCCTTTAGAGGCATTTTCTCTTTATCCACAAATTTCACTATTTTCTAAAGTAGCAATCCTATCCCTAACTAATGTTTATTTTATTAGCCCAGAAGCAAACCTTCCAAACTGTTCAATGAAACAGTGAGATTGGTTTTCATTAATTAAGTTTACTGGTTCCCCTGTACCCCCAAAATATCTGGCTCTCAAGTCTTATTAACATTTAGCCTTCTGTAGCATTTTATTTTTAGCAATATTCAAAGTTTTACTGCTAAATTAAGACCACAGATGATAAGTTTACATATCAAAATATGGGTGGAGAGAAGTGCCTGGAATTCTGTGATTAAAATATTTTAGGTCAGTATTGGAGTCCTCCCTCCTTATCATTTTTTGCACCACTCTGACTTAGCAAAGACCTAGGCATCTATTACATCTTTTAAAGTGATGCTTAATTGTGGGTGTTGGGATAATGAAATTAAACTTGTCTTCAGGAGGAAAGCAGTTTGAAACACTGCTTTCCAGTGCAGCATGGGTTTCAGTTACCATTTAGTAAAGAAGTAATTTTTTTAAAGGTTATTCCATATTTTGAAAGAAAGGAATCATGTAAGTAATTATTTAAGTCTGGCATATCTATCCTGCATAGGGCTACATGGTCTAATAACAATTCCAAGATGACAGAAGTATTTTGTACTTCTAAATACTTTTAAGTATTTTGCTTTTTTAAACCATATAGGTAACTTGTGTTTTTTGTCTTGAAAATTTCAGAATAAAGACTGGAGGCCTGGGGAAAGATGGGAAAACAAATAATAGAAGCAAAATAATGATTCTCATGCAAAAACTCTTAAGTGTTAACAACAAAAATAATTAACAACACTATTAAGGTGTTTTGAAATACAATAATGAAAATTAAACCTGGATTTTAAGTGGCCAAATCTTCCGACTACAAATTTCTTTATGGCCTTTTTATCTGTACCCTTAGAGAAGAATAGGGTCTATCCCATACAGAAGTCTACATTAGCTTAATTTTACTCAATAGGTCAATAGATATGATCATTATGGGGAGGGGAGGGAGAGTAGAGAGTAAAAGGATATTTTTAGAATTACATTGTATCACCTGCTTCTCCATGGAGTCTTTTTAGAACTATTCTGAAAGAGTGAGTACCAGCTTCAAAGACCAAAAAAGGTCATCAAAAGAATAGTAAAAAACAAGGGCACCTGGGTGGCTCAGTGGGTTAAGCCTCTGCCTTCAGCTCAGGTCATGATCCCAGGGTGCAGGGATCGAGCCCCACATCAGGCTCTCAGCTCAGCAGGGAGCCTGCTTCCTCCTCTCTCTCTGCCTGCCTCTCTGCCTACTTGTGATTTCTGGTCTGTCAAATAAATAAAATCTTAAAAAAAAAGAGTAAAAAACCAACCAACCAAACAAAAAAAACCCCTCCTGGTCAATCCCTTCTTCCCAGTCTGGTTCATCTTTATTTGTATTTCATTTTTTTTTTTTTTTACAAAAAAGTTCTGTTTCAAAGCAGCAAGAAAAAATGATCTACTTACATAAAAAAGTCGAGTGCTTTCTCAAACCAGACTAATTTACATAGTTTTATCATTAAGCATCCTCCCAATTCATCCCCAAATCTGGGCCACAAATATGTAAATTTGGAGCCCAAGAGATTCTCTCCACCCATCTCCTTATGGGGGAAGGAGGCACAAAAGTGAAATAATTCAAACCGTATCCAGAACCTGGCACAAATAGAAGGCTTTACGTTAATGCTACAAATATAACAGATACTTAAAATAGATGAACCACACAAAAAAAGTAAGCATATTCAGTCCTATTAAGAAATAGCAAACTAGGGCGCCTGGGTGGCTCAGTGGGTTAAGCCTCTGCCTTCAGCTCAGGTCATGATCCCAGGGTCCTGGGATCGAGCCCCGCATGCATCGGGCTCTCTGCTCGGCAGGGAGCCTGCTTTCTCCTCTTTCTCTGCCTGCTTCTCTGTGATTTCCGTCTGTCAAATAAATAGATAAAATCTTAAAAAAAAAAAAAAAAAAAAAGAAATAGCAAACTAGGGACGCCTGGGTGGCTCAGTTGGTTGGACGACTGCCTTCGGCTCAGGTCATGATCCCGGGGACCCGGGATCGAGTCCCACATCGGGCTCCCAGCTCCACGGGGAGTCTGCTTCTCCCTCTGACCTTCTCCTCGCTCATGCTCTCTCACTGCCTCTCTCTCGAATAAATAAATAAAATCTTAAAAAAAAAAAAAGAATAAATAGCAAACTATTTCACTAAATCATTTACAATATCCATTGTAATAGCAAAACTCAGAACACTACTCAGCCATCCACAAAAATTAAAAAGTTTTTATTAAAATAGATTAGATTTCATTTGAACATGAGAAAACAATTAACGGAGGGAGCTAACCTCCAATTGTTATAGATAGGACTATGGACTAAAACTTTTTTTTTTTTTTTAAGATTTTATTCATTTATTTGTCAGAGAGACAGAGGGAGAATGAGCGAGCACAGGCAGACAGAGTGGCAGGCAGAGGCAGGGGGAGAAGCAGGCTCCCTGCCGAGCAAGGAGCCTGATATGGGACTCGATCCCAGGACGCTGGGATCATGACCTGAGCCGAAGGCAGCTGCTTAACCAACTGAGACACCCAGGCGTCCCTGGACTAAAACTTTTTAACGAAAGCAAAAGGACTGAGAAGGGGACAAGACGGGAAGTTGAATGTGGAAAGAAAGATTAAAAATATTTTTGCTCATTATAGGAAGGAAATTTTACACTTCAGAGATAAATGATACCCTGCAGTGGGTATGAGAAAGTTTCCAATTTTGGGGGGAAAAAAGGGTTCCCAAATGGGAGACCAACAAAACATAACTAAAAATTCAAACAGTTATTAGCACTGAAACTTAGTGCTAATTTTCTTTCTAAATTTTCTTTCTGTTAAGAATCCACCACCACAGGAAAGTAAATGCTGTAGGTGCACAATGCAAAGCAAGAATCTCACCAAAGTATTCACTGAGTTTGATATCCAAAACTTGTCTCATATGTCCATAAAAGAAATCAGTAAAATTAAATCCAGTATATAAGAACACAATGCATTAGCTTGTCAAAAGGCATGACCTAAGGAAGTAAGACCAAAGCACAACTTTTAAAAATCTTTTATTTATTATTTTTTTTAATATCTGGAGAGATTTTTATTTTTCTTAAGATTTTGTTTATTTGACACAGAGAGAATGAGCACAAGTAGGGGGAGCAGCAGGCTGAGGGAGAGGGAGAAGCAGGCTCCCCCCAACCAAGCAGGGAGCCCGAAGTGGGGCTCGATCCCAGGACCCCGGGACCATGATCTGAGCCAAAGGCAGACACTTCACAACTGAGCCACCCAGGCGCCCCTAAAAAAATCTTTTAAAAGAGAGACACACAACACACACATACCACATACACATGGAGACATCTCTGAGTATAATATACCCATTCATATTATATTTAAATACTTGTGTATCACTTTTTCTTTTAGGATCCTTTCCTTATCAGCTCAATCTTAACCTCTCCCTCCTTCTCAAATCCACTTTGGGGGGCAGGAAATAAGTATTTCCACTTTACAGAGAGACCCAGGAATGCAGAAAGAAGTAACACTTAGAGAGCAGAGAAAAAAAACAAAATAAAAAAGCCCAATTTGCACAAGTGCACCTGCCTTAATGAAGTTTTCTGTTCATGTGCTGTAGGGTCTATTTTAATGTAACGGTTTACTAATTCTGGAATTCAAATTAGTATTTACAAAGGTCTAATGCACACTTTATCACCCGAGACTCAATAAATCTCCAACCCTACAAAGTTTCTTCCACAAATTAGCTTATTAACAACTTCAATTTCCCACTTTCTCTTTGTCTTCCCAGGCCATAAGACTAGAATTTTTCAATCCTTGTAATTCCACAATTCCATCATTCTCCATATCCCATTTCCATGCTGCTAACTAGTAAAACATACAACTATCTCATACCAAAACCACGATTACACTTTCCCTACATCAATCTATCCTTTTGAAGGCAGATTCCTCCAAACACTACTTTTATCATGCCAAGTCCGTTGCTCAGAAATAGTGAGTAAAAATTAGCCAACTCTGCCTAATTATAAGAATTTTCTGGAGCATTTGTCAACTAAGGATTCCAGGAGCATTAGCATAGCCCCAGTGACTCAGTCACCAGGGGAAGTACTTCTTATGACCAGTATGTTTTAAAAGTACTCTACTACATTAAACCCAAATTCAAAAGCCACTCAGATCCACCTCCCTCCCCCCAAACTTTCCACAATAACCCACCAGATAGGAGGGATTCCTATACTTTCACATTCCATGTTTATCTCTTCTTTTGCACTCCTATAGCTGAAGTAATTGACACGAGTCTTAGTTTTCTTGGCTGTAAAACGGAAACCTCATCTTTCTTGACTAGGAATTATTCTGAGAATTTAACACACTGCATGCAAGCTTCTAAAACTATTAAAGTAATTATATAAAGTAAGACCATTTTTAAAAAGATTTACTTATTGGAGAAACAGAGGGTGAAAACGCATGTGGGAGGAGCAGAGCATATCCTGCTGAGCACAGAGTGCTGATGCCTGGCTCAATCTCACCACCCATGAGATCATGACCTGAGCAGACTCTTAACGGACTGAGCCCCTACCCAGGTATCCCTAAGAACATTATTTTAATGGCAGCTACTCCATTCATCGAGATTTATTATCCCATACATACTCCTGAAATAATTCACATTTGGCCATTTTTACAATGCAGTGAAAGAGACTGGTAAGAAAGTCTATCAGTCTATCAGAAGTAGCATTTCCTTAATTTGGGACTACAGACATATCAGGAATAGCTAAAAGGTTTCTGTGCTCTTAGACAATTAAATACAAATTTATATGTGTATATTCTGACTCAACTAGATGACCAAAATATTTCACAAGGCAGTTTATTTTCCAAATTACATTAGCAATCAAATGATAAACTAAGTGGCAATTTATAAATTCCATGTATTGTTAATTTTGCTAAAAAATTAATTTTGGCTGCCGATAGACTGGTGTGTCCTAATGTCAGCAAATTTCCCCAGTCAACTATTTACTCTGAATTCCTTTACTACTTAAAGATAAAATTGCTGGGGCATCTGGGTGGCTCAGTCAGTTAAGAGTCTGCCTTCTAGTCACATCCCGGGGTCCTGGGATTGAGCTCCATATTAGGCTCCTTGCTCATCAGGGAGCCTGCTTCTCCCTTTCCTTCTGCCTGCCACTCTCCCTGCTTGTGCGTGTGCACACACAGGTGCCATCTCTCCCTATCTCTATCTCTGCCAAATAAAAAAAATCTTTTAAAAAAAAAAGTTAGATAAAGATAAAATTGCAAGTTATAATTTATAACTGATAAAGACATTCTCATTAGACTAAATTATTTATAAAGGAAGACTTACTGCAGTAATTTGATTCGGACTATGAAGTAAGCACTAATTTGATTTTAGTTGATTAGCTGATTTTAATTTGCATTTAAACCAAGTGTGTTTTGACTTTATAATTGTCTGTAACCTATAAAACGCAAGAACTATGTATTTTGTTGTCTATTTACACATGTAACATTTTAATAATTTAACTCACATTAAGGGTCCCCTAATTGGTTTTTCCTTTAATATACACCTAATGGGGCACCTGGGTGGCTCAGTGGGTTAAGCCTCTGCCTTCAGCTCAGGTCATGATCTCAGGGTCCTGGGATCGACCCTGAGTCAGGCTCTCTCCTGGCCTGCCTCCCTGCCTACTTGTGATCTCTCTCTGTCAAATAAATAAAATCTTATAAAAAAAATAATAAAACACACCTAACAATGAGATACCTCTTCCAACCCACTAGGATGACTATTATTAAAAAACAAAAACAAAAACAAAAAACTTAGAAACAAATATTACCAAGGATACAGAGTAATTGGCACCCTTGGGCATTATGGTAGGAATGTAAAATGATATAGCCACTGTGGAAAATATGACATTTCCTCAAAAAACTAAACAGAACTACATATGATCCATTCCTTGGTACATACCGAAGAGCATTAAAAGCAGGGACTCCAATACTGGTACACCTGTATTTCTATAAGCATTATTCACAACATTCAATGGGCAAAAACAATGTGAAGTACCCATCAACAGATGAATGGGAAACAAAATGTGGTAAATATGTAAAGTAGCATATTATTCAGCCTTAAACAGGAAATTCTGACAGATGCTATGTATGACATGAATGAAGCATTAGGACATTATAGGAAGTGAAATAATCCAAATGCAAAAGGACAAATACTGTATGATTCCATTTCTATGAGGTATCTAGGATAGATAAATTCACAGAGGTAGAAAGTAGAAAAGAGTTACCAGAGGTTGGGGGGAAGGTAAAATGGCAAGTAAGTTTTTAATGAGCTCAGATTTTCCATTTGGAATGATGAAAAAATTCTGGATATGGATGGTGATGAGTGCATTTCACTGAGAATGTCTTAATGCCACTGAAATTATATATACTTACGAAGTGGTACAGTTTTGTAAATTAATGTTATGTATATTTTACCACCAAAAAAAAAAAAAGTTTATAGATTACTTGATTTTGAGGAACTCTGCTCTTGATACTTACGAAAATGAAATGCAAAATTCAGGACAGGAGAGTCAAGGGGATACTAGTGGGAAAAAGCACACTGAAAACCTCAAAGTGATAGATAATGTTCTATTTCCTACATTAGGTAAGTACTTGATGTTTATCTTGAAATATATATGAGATATTATATATAAGTCTTTCACACTTAAGAGAAACATACTCTCTACTAATCATCTTATCAACTCCCTAAATAAGAGAAAAAATAAGTTACAAATCTCACATTTTCTTATTTCAAAGGCAAGTAAATAATTCTACCTCAATAATGACCTCTTGATAATTTTAACTAGGGACTAGACTAGTTCTCATTACCAAGTGTCATTTCACCCAATGAACTGGTTTTAATATATCTTTTTAAAAAATCAGTTACAATATGATCAGTGTGTATATGGGAAATTTAAATACACTGAAACTTTACATGAACTTTTTCAGCATAGAGAAATGTAGAATATATGTATGCACCTTCTCTATTTGCCATATACTTAATGTTTTGCCATATTTGTTTTAGGTTATTTTATATGAAATAAAAATGTCATTCCTTCCCTCCCCTCCCCATACCTAAACACTGTCTGGAATATGGCATTTATCATCCTAATGTATATTTTTATAATTTTTACAACATACATACACATTCATGAATGATACTGCTTTATATATTTTGATTTTTTTATGTATCTTGATATTTTTGATATTTGATTTTTAAATGCTATTTCTGAATTTTTTCTAAATCTGGCTTTTTTGCTTAAGATCTTTTTTAATGAACTAATTTCCTATCCCAACAGAGAAGGCCATCCTTTGAGTACACCTAAGTAATATCCTTGTCAAATCAGTGGCAATATCCTGGTCAAATCAGCAACAATAATTATGCATTTTTAAAGTAATTGTTATTTATTTATTACAATTTGCAATACATAAAACTAATTCTTGAGTTAGAATACTTTTAGAAACTGCTTGTCAATTAGAAAAAAAAAGAACATGCACATTTTCTTTTAGCTACATCATTTTCAAACTATGGATACTGCAAAGGAAAGTTCTTATTTATTGAACATATCCACCTAATTTTCCAAAATTAGATCTAACTATATTTTATATATGGCCTTGGGTTGTCTGGAAAGTTGTTATTTAATCCTAAAGTCAGCTCTGAAAAACCAAATTCTTACTGAAAGGTTATTAAGGACAATGCTAAAACATAAGCAATTCAAAGTATAAAAAGAATGTGGCACTTGCACTTAAGAAACTCAAAAAGGGGTGGGGGTTTCAGGATTTTTTAAAAATGCAGAAATATAATTAACCATATTATAAAGTTGAACCAAAGAAAATCGTCTTTTTGTCAGTCATCATGGTTGAATACAGGCTATATCATATAATTCAACCTAACATATGATGGAATTACTTTCATTTTCATTCCCAGTGGTTCAGAAGATACCTTATTTAATTCTGTTAGTGCTTACTTTTAAGTTGTCCAACAACATTCTTTAACTTATATCTAGGATCAGGATCTTTGGAGTGCCTTACATTTGAATTCAAAATATGTTTACCACCTTCCTTACCTACTTCTCAGTTGTTAAAGTAATCTAAATATTGACTATTGCTTCCTTTTGATGCCACAGATTGTCGGTCATGTGGCATTCCTTTCATAGCCATGTTTACAATTTTAACCATTTCATATTGTCAGTCATTACAAAATGACTTTGATCTTTCATACCCTAATTCTTGTTTCAATACTCTAGTCCCTTTAAACACAGTAGATGCCATGGTCTTCTAGCATATAATACTGAAAAATCTGATTTTAGATCTTTAATAAATAATAGCACTTCTCTACATTGATATTAATAAGTTGCCCTTTCCCCAAACTTTAAAGTTCAATTATTTTGCTAGACTGTATCTCTTTCCTTGGTTTTTGATTAGAACTAAGTGAGTTCTTTGTGTCTGTGTACAAAGAACTTCTTTTTTCAAACTGAGAAAAAATTTCTCCTAGTCTATCAATTATTGGCCCTTTAGAATTGAATAAGCCATGGTAATAAAAGGGACAGAACAGATCTTCCATGGTTTATGGCCTGTCACACAGGTGGAAGTCAAATTCCCTTATCATATTTATATTGTGATATACATAAATAGCAATACTAGTGCCAATTCCTAGTAACCTTTTATCTAGTGGAGATGTTTCTCAAACTTCTGTCACTTGCCCATCATTTTCACAATTTTTTTCCAAAACCAATACTAGCTATAGTAATATTTACTTGGTATTTTTATTTATGACACATCACTTTATTTAGTATATAATTTGACATCCTCTTAACCAATTAGTTTTGCTGATGATTAAAACAAATTTATAAGTGGGGCACCTGGGTGGCTCAGCTGGTTAAGCATCTGATTCTTGATTTTGGCTCAGGTCATGATCTCAGAGTTGGGCAACTGAGCCTCAACACAAGCCCCATATTGGACTCTGCACTGGGCACGGAGCCTGCTTAAGATTCTCTCTCCCACTCTGCCCCTCCTCCCCCTTTAAAAAATTTGTAAGTATTCAAATGTTCTTTCTGGGATCATGACCCTGGGATCATGACCTGAGCTGAAAGCAGAGGCTTTAAACCACTGAGCCACCCAGGCGCCCCTCAAATGTTCTTTCATATATCACCTAAAAATATCTTTTATCGCTAGAAGTATACATACCATATTTTGGATAACAATCCCAAGTATACTACATGTACAACAGTTACCACCTATACACTCCTCTCCCCTCCACCTCATTTACTAACAGGCTTACTACATACAGAAAATCTGTGAGAGGCACATACTAGAGGGATGAAAAAAGGACACTCAGTTCATCTCATGTAAGAGTGGCTAAAGCTGATGTCTGATCATCGTTCTGGTTAGCTCAGGCCCCAGGTCAGACTTCTGAACAAATAATGAGGATAGATAAGGGATTTTTTTTTCCTGCTGGTGATCTTCATTTCAAAAAACAGTCAATACAATTATCATATGGTCTCCCTGATATGAGGAATTTGAGAGGCAAAGTGGGGGATTTGAGGGGTAGGGAAGGAAAAAATGAAACAAGATGGGATCGGGAGGGAGACAAACCATAAGAGACTCTTAATCTCACAAAAGAAACTGAGGGTTGCGGGGGGGGGGGG